>JACGTP010000239.1:0-16338 GCA_023678845.1 Mischocyttarus mexicanus | reverse complement strand
AACGTCAAAGCAAACTTTGCTTCCCTTCGTCTAAAAAAATATTGATCTTCGACTAAACGTTTGCAGAATGACTTTTATTCTGATTTTTAAAAACATTTGCCTGTGTTTTGTTAAAAAAAAGTCGTTGTTATTTTAATTTAAAATTTAGTAATTAGAACTACTTCCCTACAGAATATCTTTTGTAACCCAGCACTGATTATCTTTGCGCAAGCTTTTTCAGTAACCGTCCTTACCATTCGTTCGCTGGTCCAATGTAGGCAAAGTCATAATGAACGGATTGCACTGTGTACATAAATCAAACTGTTTCAGGCAACAAACAAATAATCTTAAAGAAAAACAACTTATGACATATTCTAAAACAATTAATCGTATTCTTTTGCATAACTGGTCATTTACTTATTTTATGACACACCAGAACTAAAGCGAAGGAAGCAATAAACCATCATTTTGGGTTTCGTATAATGAATTTATTTTTTGTGTTAATTATAAAGCTCTCACTATTGTGAGGCTTTTTCAAAAATTTAATCGAAGATACAATTGTTCGAGCATTACGTTTAATATTCAGAAGCTTACATACTAGTTAACAATAGTTCTAAAAATAAATATCTACTTACGTTGATAAGAAATTTGTCTTTATACATTTCTAAATAGTATTTGCTATCGAGAAAAATTTAACCCTATTCGCCATCTCTGTTTAATTCCCTATATTAAATATTACTTAATAATATAAGATATTTGTAAACACGAATTATCCTAGAGGTTACGCACGTAAATGATGTATTATTCTTAACGTCAAAGCAAACTTTGCTTCCCTTCGTCTAAAAAAATATTGATCTTCGACTGAACGTTTGCAGAATGACTTTTATTCTGATTTTTAAAAACATTTGCCTGTATTTTGTTAAAAAAAAAGTCGTTGTTATTTTAATTTAAAATTTAGTAATTATAACTATTTTCCTACAGAATATCTTTTGTAACCCAGCACTGATTATTTTTGCAGGAGCTTTCTCAGTGACCGTCTCTATCATTCGTTCGTTTGTGAATATAGGCAGTGTCATAATAAAATGATTCTACAGTATAGATAAATTAACTCGTTTTATGAAACAAACAAATAATCTTAAAAGAAATAACTTATGACATACTGGAAAACAATTAATCGTATTCACTTGCATAACAGGTCATTTACTTTTTTTAAACACACCAAAACTAAGGCAAAGGGAGCAACAAACCCCCTCTCATCTAGGGTTTCGTATCATTAATCATCAATTTAAGTCAGCAATCATTGTAGCTAATGATTAAACGAATCCTAATGAATTTATTTTTTGTATTAATTATAAAGCTCTCACTGTTGTGGAGCTTTTTCAAAAATTTGTTTTTATTTGTTGTCAAAGTACTTATCTACATGTTGATGATAAAATATAAACCTTAATACTAATTAATAGTAGTTAATAAATTAAATATTTACACATTATATAGAATTTGTGTACGTTGATAAGAAATATCTCTTTATATAATTCTAAGGAGTATTTGCTATCGAGAAAGACTTAAAGCTAATAAGCCATCTATGTGAAATACTATATATTAAATATTACTTTATAATATAATATATTTGTAAACACGAATTACCCTAGAGGTTACGTATGTAAAAGGTGTTCTATCTTCAACGTCGGAGCAAACTTTGCTTTCCTTCGTCTAAACAGATTCTGATCTGTAACAAAATGTTAACAGAATGATCTTTCGTTTGATTGCTAAGTTCCTTTGACTGTGTTTTGTTTAAACAAAATTCGTTGCTATGTTAATTGAAAATGTAGTAATTAGAACTTTCCCACAGAAGATTTTTTCTAAATCGTCACTGATTATCATTGCACAAGATTTTTCAGTTACTGTCCCTGCTATTCATTTTAATAAGATCCGATAAGAGAACACATGAAAGGTCCTTTTTATTTTTCTTCGATAATACATAACTGATATTTCATTAAAGAATTAGTTTTATTAATTGACAAATAAATCTAATCTCGTTAAAAGACATAATTTGTATGGTTACGTAGTTCTACAAGCATAAGTTGATTTTTATATTTCTATCATCTCGTGCGTAGGTTGAAACACGTTACAAAGTAATTGAGGAAAACCCAGCGATATGGAATAACCCGAATACGTGTTGAAGTATAATCAAAAAAACAAAAAAAGATTGTATTAAAAATAATCTAATGAACGTGAAAATAACGGTATATATATATTTATTGGTCATCTTTTGGACAAGGAAGAAAAAAACAAAAATACGGCGTTCATTAAATTAGTATGTCACAATCTATGATACCCTAAAAACTATATTTGACGTAAGAGATAGGAAAAGTAATTAGTTTATTAAAAAAATTCCTAATAAGTTAATCGTTGAAAATTTTCTTTGGTGTTGTATTAGAATATCACAGTGTAACAGGTGAATATTTAATTTAATATTATAATTAAAGCTCAGTTTATAAATGTTTATAATTATTTGGATTATAAGAAATATAATTTAATATTAAAAATCAATCGTTTATTTCGCGTACACGGTATAAATAGATTTAGATAAACTCTGTTAATTTATTATTAAAGAGCCGACATATGTTCTTCAAGGTTAAGAGAAACGAAAAAATATCATTTTATTCTTTTTCTTTTCGAATAATATAAATTTTCTTATTTGTTCCTAAACAAAGATCTTTTGAAGACATCATCATTGTTTTCTGATGACGTTCGATGATGATATCAGACAAAATCGATAATGTTAGACAAAAATTACCATCGTTTTTTCTTTCTTTTTATACACAGGGTATTTCAAAAGTCACTTCATTTTAAATTAATTATTTTCTAATTTTATAAAATATTTTATTTGTGAAAAAGAAATAAAGAAAAGCTAAAAATTAATATTTATTTATTAACACAATCACGTATTTTATTTTTCGTTTGAATATATTATAATTTTTTATTGATAAATATTGTTAAAATATGAATCCATAGAACTGTCATTAAAAAAAGTATCAAACGTTAATAAAAAAAAAAATAAAACAGAAAGAAACAAATGTTTAATTAGATACAACTACTTTTGGTATTTTCTTTTTTTTCTTCCTTCGATAATAACAAATTCACCGGATTTTATTTGAAAGATAAATGACAAGTATAACGTAATCACCTCGTAAAAACATTTGTCAATGTTCTCGAATTCTGTTTAATCAAGTGTTTCCGTACAAATCGAGATATTGTTTCTCAGAAAAATATTTCAATACCGTACAAATCTATCTCTCGGTGGATTTATTTCAATGTTACAAACCTAATCTCGACGTCTCCATTAAACCTGATACTTTAGAATAGTCTTTCCAAGAAACTATTGTATAATATTGTATTCTCATTCGCATAATTTCTGAAAGTCTTATATGTTCGGTGGATGGTTCTCAAGACAAGCATCAATACCTCCGATTCTTGAAAATGATTATATAAAACAGTTATTTTTACAGAAGAATTAATACTTTACACGAACATTAAAAGAATATTTTTCAAAATCTTTCACTCGTTCTAATAACCAGAATATTTATCGTTAGTTTTAAATATACTTTTTAAAATGTACGATGAATAAATATTGGGATGAAAATTTTTGGAATGATTGATTATGAATTTATTCTTTAGAGACCACTACCATCAGGATTATTTTGAGATTAATATTTAGAGTAGACTTAAACGATTAAATAGAATGGTAGAGATCGAATCTAAAATCAAATGTTTATTTCCTGCAAATATTTAAAACTATCCTTACGAATACTCTATATCCCTATTCGAATAACTACAAGTTTAAAATTTCTGTTTGAAATTCAATAATCAATTGGAATGATTGATTTTGAATTTATTCTTCAGAAGGCTACTCCAAGCAGTTATTTTTGGTATTAAAAGTAGACTGAAACGATTGTACAGAATGGTAGAGATCGAATCGAAAGTCAATTGTTGCACAATGATCCACAGGTCGCAATATCGCAATGTCTTCGTCTTACATAGCACAACAACTATGCATACCGTCTGGGAGTTGGTGTTCCAATTTCCTGGACCAGCCTTAAACCAAACTTATCGATAATCCGGTTACAAGCCTTGCTTGCTTGCTTTCTTAGTACCGTATGTAGAGGAAAACTAATGTTGTAACCGATTCTTAAATGTTGTCACCACATTAAAATACATGTTTATCATTCATTCTTATCCATTTCAATTTATAGCACATGAGGTCATATTTACCAAGACAAATTTCTTATATTGATATTTCACATCGTTTCTCAAACCTATAAAAACTAACACAAATATTCGATCACTATATAATAATAATTCCTATTTTCTTTTTATTCCAAAAGAAGAACATTTCTCAGAATTTTTGTTAAGAAATATAAAAGACAATTCTTTTTGCTTGAAAATATTTTTGACCAGTTTGAGAGAATATAAAAGTATTTTTAATATTAATAAACACTAACTTTAATATCCTTGAATATTACAAATTGTATATTAGAAACAGTTTAGGCTTAACGTTATAAGAAAACAAAAAAGAACTGAAAATTATTTTTAAATCGTTGCATTTAATCAATTTTACATAACAGATTTTTTTTCATACCGTAAACGATTCTACGATCGTAATAATCTAACTTAGTTTTATTTCTTTTTTTTTATTTTTAAATTGAGCTCGACAAAACAAGCATAAAATTTCGATTAAGAATGTTTTTCATATGAAGGAAAATTTATATTATTCTTAATAATATATTTTCCATTCCTAAACGATTATCTAATCGTTAAGGAAAAATTTCGGACTTTGACCTGATTGTAAATGTTATTTAAACTTTGACAAGGTAATTCGAAGAATTACGAACGGACGATTGTATTGTCACATATAAAGAAGTCTCATACTGGTGTTCTCTTTCTACCACTGTGACACTGTCGACGTTTGTCGGAAAACTAGCATTACATTTCTAGATCAAGGACTTCGATTGCTGCGCCTTACCGATATGGAAGAATCGCGAAACTTTTGCGAATAAAAAAGACAAAAAACAAGAAATAGAAAAGAAAGAAAGAAAGAAAAAGTGAGAGACACCTTGAAGTTAGGTAATCGGGTTTTATCTAGGAACGTTCTATTAGGTAAAGAAAATTATTATTAAGATTCTTCCAAAACTGTTACCAAGGTTACAAACTTTGTAAACGTTTCTATTTACATTGTACAATAATAAATAAAATAATAATAAAACAAATGTATTAACGATAAATGTCAAATTCATTTGATTTCAGTAAATTCGTGTTTCCCAAGCGATGAATTATTTTCCACACAATTCTGCTATGATTTATACCAAATTTTCTTATTAATATATTTTTTAAGGCATTATTTAATTAACCAAGAAAACGAACTGTCAATAACATACTCAGATGCTTTATTTAATTAAAATACATTTTTTTAGTACAAATAAATACTTCTGTTATATTTACTATTCCAAATTATATTTATGTGCATACTCTGCTTACACATGTACTGTACTTAACGAAGAATACACTTCTGTTTAATTATGTTTTCAAAAATCTGCTAATTAAATATTGATTTTGTTCTTTTAATTACGAAGAACACGATGGTGCAGTTCAAAATTATTCTTTTACGTATTATTGGGTTTGGCAACCAAATGATTGTGGAATTACTTCAAAACATTGTTTTGTTTTGTCCAATGTATTCAAAAGGACCTAATATATGTTCCTTGTTATTTAAAAATTTGCTATCATTTATTTGCCAGCCCAATACACACACACATATATATGCAAATCTAGTAATATATCAGCAAAATATATATTATATCTTTGAATCAATATTTTCTATAAGAAATATTATCTTTAATGTTAGTTACAATCTTTAATTTTTATTACGTCCTGACTTTTTATAATTGTATTTTCTATTTTTGTATTAATGGGGGTTTTTCCCTGTAAAATAAAATAAAATAACTAACGAGCACCGAGGATACCCGTGCAAGGAAAGGCGGAAAATAAATAAAAAAGAGAGGAGAATAAAAAAAAAATAGAAAAAAGGAAAGAAAATCAAGGAAAGTGACTTACTTGACCAGGATCCTCCAGAAACAGCCAAAGCTGGATCCGTTTGGTACTTCGCTCGCGTACGATATAGTCATTTCCTGCCTGACCGGTTGAACTCTTCTCTTCCCTTCTCTTCTCTTCTCTTCCTTCCTTTATTTCTTTATTTTTATATTTTTTTAAATATATATTTACGATATATAAAACTTGCAACTTTCTTTATTTATTTAATACTCTTATTTTCAGAACTGAACTTTCCTTCTTTCATTCCCTTCGTTCCTTCGTTCCTTCTTTCCTTCCTTCCTTCCTTTCTTCCTTCCACCACCACCACCTTCTTCCTACTCCTTCCGTTTCCTTTCCTCTCCTACGTTTTCGTCTTCCTCGGGCAGACCGATCCCTGGCACCGTGTCGCTGATGTTTCCGGTGAAAAAATTGCACACTCGCGCACATGCGGCCCGTCCGGGCCCCGTTTCTACGACCTTTGCCCCTTTTTTCTTTTGTTTTACTTGATAATTATTATCTATTTTATTTTTTTTATTTTTATTATTATTATTATCGTTATTATTATTTATAAGTAATATAAAATAGATTCCTGATTTGTTATAAACACAGATAAAATAAACTATAGATGAACAAATGTTTATCGAATTACATCCATCCTGTCAAAGTAACTTGGTTGAAACACGATTGGAAGAGACCAGCTGACAGAACGGACCGACTGTCTACTGACTGAGCCCAACTGACGGACACAGAAGTAATCCGGAGAATGGGGCCCGATAATACCACCTCTACCTGGCCCGAACAGTAACGTATGGAGTTTTATTTGGTACCCCGATCTTCGGTTTTTTATTTCTTTTCTTATACGATAACAGTTTTCCTTTTTTTAATTTTTTTTCTATCGAATTATATTAAAATTATTATTATTTTTATTGCTACATTATTCAGTTTTCCCTGAAGAATTTTATTTATTTGTTTTGATTTATTTATCATTGAAATTTTTGTCTTCGAAGAAAGTACTTTTTTTAAATTTATTCGAATCATAGAGAAACGAAGATATTTGTTTCAAAAATCTAGGGTAATTGTTTATTTGAAACGATGACTACGTGTTTTCCGATGGTCGAGAGAGAAAGCCCAGAAAGTCGTTGGCCCCAGAGAGAGATTAAATCGATTGTAAGATGTGTAAAGATGGAAAAGTATTTCTATACTCAAGGAGCTTGTCCTTTCGATAGACTCTCTCGCAACAATAAATAAAGTACATATTTTGCTGTTACGTCATCCTTACTATGCGTAAATGCATGCAACTGCATGCATGCTCGTTTACAAAAATGTTCAAACTTTTAAAGTGGGACACATCGGATTATTTCCAATTTTATTTACGATGTATAATTCTTTCATTATTTCCTATTATTATTATTATTATTATTATTATTATTATTATTATTTTTATTAAGGATTAACAAAAGTTCCGGATGATCTTAATCGCGAGTCGTAAATATTTCTTGAATACATTAATTGCTGGAAAAAATAAAACAAGAAATAAAAGAATCTAAAAAAATGTTAAAAAATGTCGCTTGAAATATTTATCGTCGTCGGATTGGCTTATCTTTCCTAAGAAAAATATTATTCCGGAGTATCTTCTTGGTTTGCGAAAATACTTTCCTCGTGCAAGTATTATTTTTATTTTTATGCTCCGTGCATCTATACATACATACATTTTATTTATATAAATATGTAATATATACAGGGTGTCCTAAAGAGTCTTTTTATTTAGCTGAAAAGTATCCATTTTTTAAATGGATGATGAATGGGAATGAGAAATGAGTAACATACGACAACATTGTGCGAAAACGATCCTTGTCAAAGTACGGTGAAGCAACTCAAACGATGGCCAAACTAGGACTAACGGCCAGGAAGGTTTCGTTGTGTATTTTGGTAGGACATAAAAGGAATCATTTATTATGACATGCTTCTATATTGTCAAATACTAAATTGGGATCTGTACTATCAACAACTGGACTTTTTGAAGCTAACGATTAACTAGAAACGGCCAGAATTGGCCAACAAGAGAGGTGTTGTGTTCCATCAGGACAACATCAGGCCACAAAGGTCTACAGTGACTCGCCAAAAACTTTGGAAACTTGGTTAGAAAGTTTTGATGCATCCATTATGTAGTCTGGACTTGGTACCAAACGATTATCATGTTTTTCTTGCATAGGAAAATTTCTTTAGTGATAAGAAAATTGGTATCAAGAGAATATGAGTTTTTCGTCAATTAGAGGCCAAGATTTCTATGAGAGAGTAGCTACCATTAAATTGGCAACAAATTATGGAACAAAACGGTGCATATCTGATCCAAATCAAACAATATGAAACATGTAATATGTTCCTCAAGCTTATATATAATATATAGAACCTATTAATGAATACGGCCCTGTTTTTCACCTTTTAAAAAAGTATACACGTATAAACAGTGTTAATGGTGTGAGTGATAATGTTTCCGAGCGACATCTCAGGAAAAATGAACAAAGCTTCCTCTCACCTTGCAGTGGCCTAGCCTGCGGCACATGGTCCTTCTTAGTGTCGTGGTATGACCTTCCTATACCATCCAACGGTCACCTTTCACCTTCTCCTCTCTCTCACTCTCTCTCTCTCTCTGTGACCATTCTCTTTTTACTTGAAAAAATTCCAAGTAAAATAAAGATTTTCTACATGGAAATTATTATACGTATTTGACGTAAAAGTTATTTTCGTTCCTTATAGCAAATTACAATCTTTCAATATTTTATGTCTAAATGAATGACGCTATAAAGTACTTTTTTTTTTATATATCATGTAAAAGATTTAAATATTTTATTATATAAATAAATAAAAAATCATAAAATATTTTGTCTATTTAAACACTTTTTAGTATTTTATATCTAAATAAATAAAACTAGTATTTTGTTTTTTAAATATAATAAATTCCAGCATATTACTTATCAACCAATGCAATGTTACTTAAAAAAAAATATATATATATATATATATTAAAAGTGAATAATTTTTATATTATATTATATCATGTGGAGAATATGAACCGAAAGATTCTCGGAAAAACCTGAAAGCATAAATACTTTAGGAGTTTTGCAATTATTATAAGAGATAAGTCACGCGCGCAAAAAAATAATCAAAAGACGACATGTGATTTATTAAAACCAACAATACTTTTTTTTTAAAACGTCAAGTGTTAAACGTGATACGAAAAATGAATGGACGTTCTTGCTCGATCAATTAGGAATCGATTATAACTTGATATCCTTTTGAACATTATACACGATATTCGCAGAGTTTTGAAATAATTTCTTCTCAAATTCAGTCATGCGTTGTCTTATTATCTTTGTGACACCGTGTTCTCCAATTACGCAAGGTAACGACAAATACGTTTCGTGACATATGTCGAAATGTCCCTAAGAAAACAAAATGAAAACCAAAATTTGTATATAAATTAAAGTGGTTGGTGGAGAAAAATTCACCCTTTATGGCAACTCTAATTCATTTTGATTGCATTGCAATTTTATTTCCAAAAGGATGAATTGTTAAAGTGTAAAACCTGTAAAATATTAAGAAATCTTTCTAACTTTCCTTAGTACTCTACCACGATTTTTGTCATTCATATAAAACTTATTAAATGAAAATAAAAATAAAAACAAAAAATAAAGAACTTAAACAATGACGGAGTATAATTGAAATAATAAGACGAATATTTATAATGATAGTACTTGAATCATAGTCGAAACTGTTATGACGCGTTGTGCATTCCCCAATATTGCTTCAACAATATCAGCAACACAAAGTCCTATCCCAATGTTAGTATATCCTTTCAAACATCTGATCATTGAACCTCTAAAAATACAAGAAAAATCAATTGTTACGTACCAATTATTATTTTCTTTTCTCCCTTACGAATTTTTAACCTTTTTGGTAGAGTTAAGTCCTCTTTTGTACGAAGATTTTTTTATAATAGTCCATTAAAATGTTACATTTTTTTGGGCTTAGGGTGCAAAAGTCAGAGCACGCAATTTTATTTTTTGGATAAAGCTAAATCCAAGTTTGTAGGGTCGCAAATGTTCTCCCGCGGCCGCCATCTTGAAAAAGTAGTACGAGTCGTTTTCACGCTCTATCGGACAAATTATTTATCGAGCAGAAAATTTGTAAAAAGTATTTTTTTTGTCGTAAATTGAATTCTCTACAACTTTGGTCGTATAACTTTTTGTTGTAGAATCAAAAATAACAAAGTTATTAACAAAAATAGATTGTTCGATAGAGCGTAAAAACGATTTGGACTACTTTTTCAAGATGAAGGCCGCAGGACAAGGATTACGACTCCACAAACGTGGATTTAGCTTAAGAGTAACCCACCCCTTGATATCTAAAAACCAAAATTGCGTGCTTTGATTTTTGCAACCCCAAATGTAACATTTCAATGGACAATTAAGCGTTAAATAAGAACTGTGCTCAATAACACAATGTTTTTTTCTAACAAGTATTGTTTCAGATGGATGACGGATATATCCGGTGATCGTACCGAAAGATTGTATAATCTTGATTAAAAAAAGGTTAAACAACTTACAAGCCAACTACTTCTTTGGAAATTTCGTGCCATTTCTCTTCGTCAGTTTCCAAACCGATATTAGGTATGATATCACGAAATTGCACACCTGCGACATTTACTCCCGACCAAAGTGGAACTGTAAAAAATAATTTAATTGATAGACAATATGACAAACTATTAGCAATTATTGAAAATCGTTGAGATAAATTGATATGAAGTTATAAAAAATATTTAATAATTATTAGTACAAGTGATATAATATATATATTTTTATAGTATAATATTTTATATTCTAAATTTATGGACAAGTCAAACACGTCGTAAGAAAATAGATGTATGAATGTGTAATTTACAATATCGGTTTTCACTTGTACTCGACAAGTATTTTTACAAATAAATATTTTAACAAATTAAATTATCTACATTTTAAAATAAAATAAATGTTTTTAACCTTGAGAATCTCCATGCTCGCCTATAATATAAGCATTAACGGAACTTGGAGCGATACCTAAACGATCTGAAATTAAGTATCGAAATCTGCATGTATCTATGTGAGTTCCGCTACCAATGATACGATGAAATGGCAAACCGCTCGCTTTCCATGTTACCCATGAAAGAATATCGACTGTGGTATATAAAAAATACAAATATTTAATATTTTCTTCTAAGAATGAAACTATCATTCTATATTTTTAATTAACGATCTATCCGAAATTTTTATTAACCTGGATTACTGGCAACAACGAAAACAGCGTTCGGACTAAAACTTAATAAAGGAGGTATTATCGTTTTGATTATGTCAGTGTTACGTTTCGTTAAATCCAAACGGCTTTCATCCTTCTCTTGTCTTACCCCAGCACAAACTATCACCACCCTGGAATTGCTCGTGATACAGAAATCTATGAAAATGTATTAACAAAGTAATCAATGTATATAGGATTGTCAAAAAATAATTAAATATTTTCTAAGTTTATTTATAATTGTATAATAAAAAGTTAAAATGTTTTTCTTCAAATAAACTCATATAATATATTTAATAGATCAAACCACAACGTGTGTTTAAATTAATCAAGAAATTAATAAAAAATAAAAGGAATAAATATTGTAATGAAAAATAAACGAAAAGAACGTATCACCTGTATCAAAATCAATTCGTGGATCTTTTATGAGAACCGAACCATGAGAAAAATCCATACCCTCTCCTTCGAGTTTTTTCGGAAACGCGTCCACGATAGCAATATGCGATGTAATTTTCTAATATTAAAAATTCCCGTTATCAAAAACGATTATATTAAACAATTATTATGAAAGTTAAAATAAAAAAAAAGAAACATATAAAGATATTTTATACCTGAAATAGAAGTGCAGTGGCAACACCAATACCAACCATACCAGCCCCAACGATAGATACTTTATGACAACAATCTCTTACTGGTTCTGATACCTTGCACAAAAGTTCTTCGCGTAAACATACCGGTCTAAACGACGATAGAACAAATAACATCAAACGTGATAACGTTAAATAACTAATTTGATTTCATATGAATCATATTTACGATGATTCTTACTGCAAATCAGTTCGTTCTTTCTCAGAACCGCAAGATGTATCCTCCGCGAATGAAGCAGATTTGATTCTCTTTCCATTATTTTTACCGTTTAGGATATCCTTCAATATTGTCGGTGGTAAATCTCGAATACCTCGATTTATGCCAAGATTCCTTCTCGACGTGACATATTCCAAATTTTTCAAACATACTCGTAAAAACGATGATGACGATTGTAGGGTTAGTACCATTGCTATTATCACACGATTCCCCTTGATTTTTCACGTGTTTTTTTCCTACAGAGTCGTCCTTTACCCTAATTCGGTTCGTATCAGGACAGACATTTTCGAGCGACATTAGCGTAAACTTAGATACACCGTGATTGCAGCAGTTTGTCAATTATTATACGAATCCATGGTTACTGCACTTGTAACTAATTTAACAGTGATGGATACACATTGATGGTTTGATTAAAACTTTAATGGCCGTGTACGGTTTCACAGTAAAACATTGACTGGGGACGGAAATATTTTTCAAGAATTTTATTAATCTTAAATATTAAAAACAAAAGGGCTAGGAATATAATAATTACTGAAAATCAAAGATGAAGATATGAAGTATAATAAAACCAATTATATGTATTGTGTTATCAATCAGAGAGTGTGTTAATGGTCAATAATATACGCAATGTTTAAATATTCATTTTTAATGTTCAGTTTTGATATATTGAAAATGTATTTAAATAAGAAAACCAAATTTATCGATAGATGACATTAAAGAAATTTTCTTATGCTGTATAAAAGAGTTCTATTTTATCGATTTACTGTGACTTTGATGTTACCGACGTGTACCAGGTGAGTGCTTCACGATATCGTTCCTGTAAAACTCGATACGTTAAACTTAATTGCTCAAGAAGTATATCTTTTGAGCTTGATCATCTCGTATGCACTTTGGATGACTGGTTTAAGCATATCATCCTAATGTTATTCGTTTTTATTGATACCAATATCAGGTTTAAGTTCACAAGAAAGGTAAAGACACTAAACCGAAGTGGTAATAAAAAAAAATCAGAATTAGGATAACTTTTAGGAATCAATTCAAGTAAAACGATATTATTAATCTAATCAGAGAAATATATTATTTTGTTTTTCCAATTATATTTATTTATATCTTTATATCTTGGGATATTAAAAAGTATTCAAATTTTTAATGCAATCATATACGTTTTTAGGGACACAAAAATCAAATCGGTTCATCATTTATACAAAAATAAATATTTTTCGAAAATAAATTAATATTCAAGTGTTTCAAAAGTCAATAAATATAGTACTTAAACTTGAATTATTTATTCTTTTATTATTTTGTAATAACTAATAACCATAACTTTTAGACTGAATCTATGAAAATTCTATTATGAAGAAACAAATAAGGTAAAAGACTCAATGAAGGACCGTGTTCGAATATCCAAACGATTTGATAATAATAATATCTTATATTTAATCATGTACTCGATGAATATAGGAGTAATTTTGGATGCACAAATTACTTACAACCCTTAATAATTTGGTTAAGAAATCGAATGATGAATAACATTATTTATTTTTCTGATTAAAAATACGAGTTACTATCTTTTCTTCGTTTAATGTCATTTTCATTTTCTTTTTTATTTTTCTTTTTTTTTTTTCTGTAATAAAAACGAGAAGCGGAAGATAATCTCGATTGCATATTAACATTTTATCGAGAACTTCCTGATCGATAATTAATCAAATAAATGTACAGCAATATCTCTCTTGTCATTTGATCCTTTTCTCTCTTTCCCTTTTTTTATTTTTTTTTTTATTTTTATTTTAATCCACTTCAAAAAAAAAGCAGAATTATTTTTATTCGATAGATTAGCGATTCGTTCACAGTGGTGTGCATGTGTGTGAGATTTCATGAAAATTATCGAGTTCTGGTATTTTGTTTAAAATATTCACAAGCGCTTTGCAGGATACAAATCTCTCAACCAAAATATATATCGGAACATTCAAATTTTGCGTCATTCGTGTATCGGATTAAGTGTGAATGATTTAAGGGGCACACCTAGTGTAGATCGCCTACAAAAAAGGTGATTTTTGGGAATTTAAAAAAAAAAACTGTTGCATGAAATGTTTTAAAATTTGGAGGATACATTTATACATAAATAATGAATATACTGTGAAATTTTCAAATAAAAAAGTTTAATTTTCAGCGAGTTATTCGCTATCTTCCAAGTCACTAAAAACATAAAGGTCATCCACTGTTGATGAGTGTTAGCAACCTTCACAGTGTTTGAAATCAAAAAAACTAAAAAGTTTATTAAACTAGAAAGTATTGTCCGTATATGAATTGTTCTTCGAAAGAAAATGATTGAAATTTAACAAAATGGCGGAATTTTTAAAACAAGTTTGAAATTCGCACGAAAATTTGATGATTTTCGGTCTATTAAAATTACATTTTTTATTCGATCGAAAAATTGGTGGGTTATTGTACAAAGAAACATATACAAAATAAGTAGAAAAAAAATCAAAGTGTTTGGATGATTTGTCTTCGAGTTACAATTGCAGTAAATTTGATAAATGTAGTTTCGAGAAAAACGCGTTTGAAGTTTAACTTACTGATTTCATTCAGATGGTTATAACTCAAAAACTATTTGAGATATGCATTTGAAATTTTAGTATGTTATTTTTAAAAGCATAGACTATCGAAATATGTATAAAAAAAAATTATTTCCTATAATTATCATAATTCATTTTTGAGTGCTCTGTTTGCCATGATTGATGGTAAATTTTTTTGTTCTTTTTTTGAATAGGGGTGAATCAGGTGATGGAGGTGGAGAAAGAAGAGGGAAGGGAGAGGAATTGATATAAGGGATCGGAAAGGAAAGACGAGAAGAAAAGCTTCTTTGACTTGGAACCTAATCCTAATCTTCTTTTAAATCTATCATGAGTCCTATGACCTAGCGCGGTTCCTTGGATTTACGAGGTTTGCTCGCGAACGTTCGAAGGTGTGCTAAGTTGAATAAAAAAGAAGAGAAGAAAAGAAAAAAGGGAAGTTAAGGGATTGGAGAAAGGAAAAGGGGGAAGGAAAAGAAAAAAAAGAAAAAAAAAAAACGAGTAGATAGAAATAGGGTTAAGGGAACTTGGTCACGTGCTACTACCCGCAATTGAATAAATTATACAGCTCGTATTTTTTTCATCGAATTATTTATCACCTTGAGACAGACGAGAAAAAAAAGGAAGAAACAAAAAGAGAAAAATAACGAAAAGAAAATTTACGAGGGAAAGAGAGAGAGAGAGAGAAAGAGAACGGGAAAAACGAATTTACTGAATAGCTTTGAACCAATCTTCATTTTTTTTCTTTCCAACATAATAAAAGAGTATCCTTCAGACTTAAGGATTGTACATTATTGTTATCGTAGGATTTTTTTGTATTATTATACTACACTATTAGGTGTTGGAATTAGTAGATTTTACGAGAAATAGTATGCGTATTATAGTATTCTGTTTTTACCTTAAGAAATAAATTTAATGTAAACCAACTGTTATTAGATGTTATTTTATGACATATCTTATTTTTTAAATGTTAATAACAAATTGAAATTAATAAAATATATAAAAATTTATGTCAAATAAAGGGTATTTTCGGGAAACATTGGTTGTCCATCAAAAACTTTATAGATGTACGAAAATAAAGCGTGTGCTCCGACGTTAAAAATAAAACATTTACAATACATGTGTAGTCTCAAGCATAATTTATGTTTACAAATATCTTATACTATTAAGTAATATTTATTATATGGTATTACACATAGATGGCGAATAAACTTTAAATCTTTCTCGATAGCAAATACTCTTTAGAAATATATAAAGAGATATTTCTTATTCACGTAAAATACTGGTGACTACTACGTACAACAACACAACACTTGTACATTAATTTTTGAAAAAGCTCCACTATAGTGAAAGCTTTATAATTAATACAAAAAAATAAATTCCTTATACGAAATCCTAAATGAGGGTTTATTGCTTCCTTTGCCTTAGTTCTGGTGTGTCTTAAGATAAATAAATGATCTGTTATGCAAATTAATACGATTAATTGTTTTAGAATATGTCATAAGTT
>JACGTP010000238.1:28936-56274 GCA_023678845.1 Mischocyttarus mexicanus | reverse complement strand
TAAAGTAAAGAATAGTTAAAGTTTTGTTCAGTGAAAAATTCCAAAAGCTTGCGTCAGCGTTTTCTCAGCGAAAACTTGAGCTAGATTCAAAACAATATTGTGGGCAGATAGCCAAAGGGTCAGAGAATATTTTGATATATCTTAGTCATGGTTTAGTCAAGGTTAAGTATGGGTTGCGTCAAGATAAAGTAAAGAATACTTAAAGTTCTTTTCAGTGAAAAATTCCAAAAGCTTGCGGTAAGTAAGCGAAAACTAAAGCTAGATTTAGAACAAAGTGATGGGCAGATAGCCAAAGGGTCAGAGAATATTTTGATATAATTAGTCATGGTTTAGTCAAGGTTAAGTATGGGTTGCGTGAAGATGCACCTTTATTCTGATATTTTATTCCAGAGGTGGCCATGATATATTTGACATAAAAGAATTTTGTGGACACTTACTTTAATGTGTCGATCAATTAGCCAATTTAATTCGATGTCATCGTCGTCTTCACCGAAAGGGTTTATGAGAACCTCGGCAACTTTCAACCATCCAACATAAAAGCAGAACTACAAAAGAAAATTTACATATGAATTTATTTAAAACAATAGTATTTTACAATAGATTCTATTTTAATTGAATATTTAAAAGTATTCGTATACATTTATAATAAATATTATTTTAGAGAAAAATATATACATTAAAATGCATTTGAAAGAAATTTTAATGACGTTTGTTTTTACTTCTGTACTTTAAAAATTCTACGAATTTATTTATATTTTATTTTCTAATTAAATTAAATCTTAATAGATGAAACTAAAGGTCCGTGGAGTTTTTTTTCTAAAGAAAACCTTTAGCATAAAAAAATCTCTACGATATTGAAGAAACACGTTCTATCCTTGTATCATTTAAATCAAAAGATTGTATTATCATTTATGATCCCACCTTATATATTATATTAACATAAAAAATATCTCTAGAAAATTCTATTCAAGATACTTTGAATACATTTATTTTGTAAATGAATAACAAAAAAATAATATTATTTTTGTTTATACCTGGAGTGCCGTGAAAAAAGGGAAATACATGTCAGGTTCCTCGTATTTCCCACTACCTGCTTCAGTGCGTTCGATAAACTGTCTACCGAGTAGAGCCGAGAAGAAATACGCGTAAAGCGACAACGTAACTACCTGAAAAGAATAAATACAATCACACGTATTAATAAACCCGAGACATCGGTTGATGCGAATGACCATATAAAGCTGTGTTTGTTAAACGATTAATTTAAATAATTCTTTTTAATAAATATACCTATCGTATATTTTGTTACAACCAATTAAAAACGAGAATTAATGCAATAATATTGTTGACGACTGTAACGTTTAAAAAAAAAAAACAAAAAAAGGAATCGACCCGTATGAATGAATATCAAGGACAACGTGCAAGCCTTTCGCGACGAAGGTCATCGAGGAAACGGTAGTTTATGCAAAAGCAAGCACATGTATTCTTCTATCTCTTTCTATGTAGTTACACGAAGTAGACAAAGAACAAAAAATAAAAAAAAGAATAGAAGAAAAGAAACAAGTCATTCGTTCGATACGAATCAAAGTTCATCGTTGACGATAGATTTTTAACCAATTCCTCTCGAATGCGCTGTGAAATGGTCCCCCCTCTTCAAACGTGACGTATCAGTGCTAAATTACTGGCCAACTTCCCTCCGTCGACCTTGACCATGCAACGTGCATCAACTTCATTATGCATGTATACTGGCAACTGTGTTTATATCATTGCATTTTTACACTTTGCATGTACACTAGCTTCACCAAATTGATGAATCAAAATAAATTGACTTTACATGCTAATTCAATCTCTTTTACCTTTCATTATTATTGTTAATTATTTTATTTTTTGTTGTTTATTATCTCAGAGAATGCAACCTATTCAAACTGTTTCAAAGAACTTTTAACATATCTCGATGATATTTTTAATTTTGCTCTATTTTTTAAATATTATTTTCAATTATTTTTGAAATTTCACATTGGGTTGGCCAATAAATAATTGTCGTTTATTTATTTAGAAAAATACTTATTGGCAATTTTCTAAAGCAAACAGTTTACTTTGGGACTCTGTATATAATAGAAAAATGAATGATTATTTTAATTACGAAAGAAGTTCTTTGATTAAACGGGGCCTTTAGGTTGTGGCTCATAAAGTCTACGTTTAGATCCGTTCTTGATCATTTCAACAGATTATGAATTTATTTTGTAATATTTCTTTTTTCTTTATGTATTTACCAAGAACTATATATTTAACTATATATTTTATTGCTATTAATATAGTTTTTCTCTCTCGGTTGCACCGGAGGATATACGGAATCATGTGAAAAATAAAAAACTAAATCAAGGTACTTGTGCAAACGCTTACAGTGAATGGTGAACATGGAAAACAAGCATTAAAATTATTCTGTAAACGTATCATTAAACAGAATGCTGTTGCAGTCAGAATTCTTACACTGTAACCTTCTTGCAATTTCACCAAGAATAGTGAAAGAAAAAAAGAGAAAACTAATTATCACAAAGAATAATAATAAAAAAAAATGTATTCTAAATTTTGTTCCAGTCATATCGAATATAACCGAAAAATGGTTCGAGAATGGTAAGAAATATGAGTTTACTGGTTGTAATAGAAGACAAATAAGTAGTCACATGCAAACGTAATAGGAATAAGGAAAAAAAAATATTCATTTAAAGTATTATAGAAGTACAAAATGGCAGTTTTCAAAGTACATATAAACGTACAACAAACATCATACATACGCGTATAAAAGAAATAATACTCTTAAACGTGTTGTTTTATACTGATTGTAAGTTTCGAGTTACGTTTGTAGAGAAGTATTAACGACCGATGGAAGATTAAACAGCGACGTAAATCACGAAATAAATGATTACATTGAAGTGGCGTCGTATTGCTTATCTCACGGCAAGGAGAAGCTTTTATCAGGGAAACAATTAAGAAAAGAATACGTTCCTTACGTATGCTGGTACGCGTAAAACCTTTTTCTATCGGATAAAAACAAATGATCGGTTGGTGCTTCGTATCGGTCAAACAATAAACACTTGCTATTATCTTAATCACTATTGTATCACGCTACCGTATAATTAGAAATTTGTTGATTTATACGAGAATCAATAAGATCAAGGAATTTCCATAATTCAATGATAACTCAAATATATATTTTTTTTTGATTAACAGGAATGATGATTATTTTAACTTAATAAAAAAAAAAAAAATAGAAAAAGGAAGAAATTTATTGCGCACAATCTTAACATTTATTATAGCAGACAAATTTGATAAGTCTGACTCGACTCACGTATTAAGTCGAAATTACATACCAAGCTGTACTCTTTAATACCACGAAAATAATGGTACTTGTGTACAACAATTAGGAACGTTAGGTGATGAGCAATTATATTCCTTGCACAATATCGGTGTATACATCGTGCAATTACGAATACGAAACAGTTTGTCTTTCCGGGAATGAGGATTTATCATTTTAAGGATCACCCACAACTAAAAGTATATTTTGGAAACAACGAAAAAAGAAAATGGTAAGATAAGTAATTCGCAATTGTGAAAGATTTTCGAGATATGCGGGTATCGTAGAAACAAAGAGATCTCTCTTCATTGATTTTTTAATCGAATTAATGAACTATGATGAATGATCGAAGAAGAATTAGAAAGGTATTTGATTTTTTTATCTTTTCTTTTTTTTTTCTTTTCTTTAGAAGTAAGAAGTTTTTTTGTTCAATTTCATACGCGTTCTTTTCGCGGTTGCAACGAAGTAAAAAATTTACGTAATATAAAAATCATCCGTTGTGTGACGACAACTTTGAAACAATGGATGCCAATAATTAACGAATGTCAGAACTCGATGAAGATGTTTCGCGTCGAACATTTGACATCTGTCAATGACGGATAACAACAGCGTAATAGGTACGACAATACCACTACTTAAACGATGAGTTAATCTTACCGAGAATAATTATTTTTCATCATGTTTTTTATTTTTTATCTTAAAAAACAGGAAAAAGAATAAAAAAAAAAGAGACGACACTCTGATTCAACCTGTTTTGCATGATTCCTTTTTTTTTCTTTTTTCTTCTTTTCAAAACTTTTTAAAGTAAATGATAATTAATCGATTATGTAATCTGATAAATCGATGATTATATATTTTCTTTGGCAGTTCATTTAAATATAAGATTTATGCTAGTAAAGTTTGTTTTTAAAATATTCCATTGAAATGAAGAGAGAAAGAGAAAAAGGAGAAAGATGTATCTGATATTTTTCTCTCTTACTTTCATTTTTCAATTAAAACTATATACGTTTATTAAATAAATCGTTTAAAAATATTTTTAAGTATTTTTGCATATTTTATTTCACACGGTTTGTCGATTGGCGCCAAAGTTTATCAACGTCAGAAATAAACCTTACGTTAAAAGAGAAAGAGAGAGAGAAAAAGAGAGATGACAAATTTTTTATTAATGTTACCTTTGGATGTTTTATGAGTTATGAATTATGTTGTAATTCTTGAAATAGAAAGATTAATATGAAAGGTCGTTGCTTATTGAAAAAAGGCTAGTTTGTCTTTTTTTTTTTATATTTTTATCGATGACAAAAGCGATGACGAGATTAGTTTTAGAAAATTTAATAAGACAGTATTGTCTTCTTTTTATTTTTAATTATTTATTAAAAGATTTCGAAATAGTGTTAAACATTTGTGTAACTTTCATTTTCATTGAAAATCAAGAAAGACAAATATATGGTAAAATAAAGGAACAAAATTCTAAATGGTAACATAAAATTGACGGAAGAAATTGACTTCCTTGAAAGTATACGTGCCAGGAAGTTGGTTTAGTTGAATTAAATTCGAAGCTACTAACCTGAGTGTAAACGAGAGGAACGCAAACAGTGTCGTAACCGATCAATGCGCCAAGCCTCTTCCGGATGTCGCTGAGTTCGACAAGGAGGGTTTGGACTACTTGGTCACTAGTGATCAGAGCTTCTTTTCTTGCCCTGTTAATAATGTTTGTTGCCCAAACAAGTGGCATCCAATATTTTGACATTGCTGCTTTTTTATTCATCATCTCGAAAATTTTTTTCTCCGACTCCATCATCAAACCTGGAAAACAAAGTAATATTTCTTTGAAGTTTCAGCAAAATTTCTAAGAGTATAACTACGTTACATTTCAAACTAACCAAATACAGGATAGAAAAAAAAGTCGAAATTTCTTGACTGATGTAATTTGTCGCAACTGAATAAATGTTGTTAAAAGGAATGTGCGATAGACGGTAAGGAATTTACGAAGGGTACTTATACAGATTGGATTTTATAGGGATACACATTAACAACCATCTTCGGTCCAGTGCAAAAACGATCTTAAAAGTCATTCGGAGCATGTTAGAGGCATCGCAAGTACGGTAGATCGATATCATCAGCTAAGCTAACGGGAACTCGGTAATTTTTCTCTAGGGCATCTTTTTATAAGTTAGATCAGAATTGTTGCTGAGTTTTATGTCGGTTTACACATAGCCGTAACGAAGTCTGAATCGTTTCTCTCTTTGATGTTCCTTCCTTCTTGGTAGATAAATAAATAAATAAATAAATAAATAAAAGGAAAAAAACATAAAGGAAAGAGTACTTTATCTTGAGGCCTGTTATCAAATAACTGAAGGCATATCCAGTTGTACCTAAGAGGAATTCACGTTCCTTTGAAAAACGATCTGTTATAGGAGAAAGAGGAAAAAGAATTGTCGAGACGCGTTGATACAAACGCCGACGCCATTGATCTTACTTTTTTCACGTCAGACAGGAGACCAGTGGTAACAGGTACAGCTAATAACTTTAACGTAAAAACTTCCTCAACGTAATTCGAAGGAAACATCCTTGGAAATTCTACGTTTGTTAATCGATCTTGAACATAAAGTATTATTGGGAACGGACGTATTGAGTGAGAATGTCTGGCAGTAAAAAATCAAACAAATAATCAATTTCAATGTCTGAATCAATGTACTGCATGTTTTATACTTGTATATTTGATATTAATAAAAATTATTTATTTAAAAAAGAAAGTTGGAATAAAACGAAAGTTGGAATATTTCCTGCAAGTGAAAAATCAAAAAATAGTGTCTGTTGTGGTAATAAAAATTTAGATAGGTAGATATAAAAGAATGATAAAGAATAATCATCCCAGGAATTACTCGCATTTATCCTTACGGGCCAATTACGATGGAAGAACGATCCATGCTGGCGACTAGGATCGACGAAGAAATAAAATTGAAAACGGACGTTTGGCGCCAGCCGTGAAGATACCCAAGTCCAGGAAGTCGTCGAGATCTTAGACGCCATAATGAAAGAAAGTACGATCGCATAGAAGAAAAGTTTTCTTTTCTAATAGAATCAGATGAATTTCAATTGATATATAAAATATGAAATAGAATAAACCACGAAACGAGAGATCGTTAACGTTCCATTGTATTATTTAATATCCATAATAATAATAAATCTCAATGTGATAATATAAAAATACTATTCATTCTATTTTTGTATTTAACAGAATATTATATCGTGTAATGAAAATTATTATCAATGATTTATTTATGAAGTACCACATTTTATGAGTCTACTGTTAAACTTAACGAGCTATTCCTTCTTCTATATAAACTTTATTTATAAAATAAGGAAGAAAAAAAAAAGAAGGAAGAAGATTTACTTTAGCAAAAGGGTGGTTAACGTACTCTTTAAGATCATCGTCTTCTTCTTCTTCTGTCAGAACGAAAAAGCAACGGAAGGATAGAAGAGTGATGAGGGGTTTTGATGTATGGTATACTGATGTGTCTTCGAGGAGTAGGATGAGCAACGATTTTTGGGGTCAAGGAACGCAGAGATCCTTGCACGGCTTGCAAGGTCGGAACGAATGTAAAAAAAAAAAGAAATAAACGTAGTTCTTTCTCCCATCCCTCTTCTTTCCTCTTCACCCCACTTGAAAAGCATCCTCCGTAGGAGAAAACCTGTCCTTCCGGACAAGCCCTTTAATAAAAAGGTTCTAAAAGTTGCTCTTGCACAACGCAACCTTCCCTCACTCTGTTGAATATTAATAAACCAATGATTTAGAAAGTTTAATATATAAGTTATTTGTGATATTACCAAATTATTATACAAGGTGGGACCAATAACTCTTCACTTTTAATATCTCCGTTATTTTGTGTAATAATTATGAAAAATGTTTTTTTGGTAGAGAATTTGTACGGCATAGAAGAGAAGGCAGTTGGTTGAGCTTATTTTTTTTTGGCAAAATAAACAATTAATATAAATGATTAAAAAATTATATGAAATTAGATTTAACGGGTGAATAGTTGCATCAGTAAGAAAAATTAAGGTCATTGAACGTTAGGACTAATGCTGTATGATTTTGATTTTATTTTTGTTGAAAAAAAAGTTACAGAAACTCGTTCTTGTTCAACAGAAATATCCTCTATGCCATATATAAATATTTAGCATATTATTAATGGTGTATTAACACTCGTGGATATACATAAATGTCAAGTTTTGCACATTTATTGTGCATACTTTATCCATGGTTTAATTATGAACAATGAGGATAACTAAGTTGGTTAAATTAAATGATGCATTAACATAAAACTTTACATATAGATGGTCATTTTGATATTAATTAAAAATGAAAATTTCTTGGTAGTGTTACCATATTTGGTTAAACGTTTTAATTGTAAAAAGGTTAATGGTTAGATTGAAACTTAAGCTGGTAGTAGAGAACCCGTTCCGCAAAATGCTTTCTATAGAAAGCTGTCGTTCGGAATAAGTCATAAAAATATTTCAATACCAAAAACGCGTCGAAAAAAGGATTCATTTGGACAGTGGTATTAGGACAACGTCATTTTTATGAATGAAACATCTGTTTGAGTTAATTCTTTCATGAGTCATATCCTTATTTACTAATAGTCTATTAAAATGTTACATTTTTTGGGGCTTAGCGTGCAAAAGTCAATGCACGTAATTTTATTTTTTGGATGTCAAAGAATGGGTTAGTGCAAAGCTAAATCCAAGTTTGTGGGATTGTCATTCTTGTTCCCTAGTTACAATCTTAAACAAGGGGTGCAAATCGTTTTTATGCAAACTATTCGTCGCATATTTTTTGTCGCAAATTAAATTCTCTACAAATGAATATAATTTAATAATAAATATAATGAAAGAAATTCTAACGATTAAATATCAAAATGTTCAAATGTTTTTCTAGAAAACCATACTCCAACTGTTCAAAGAAAAGTTCTTTCAAAAGGTGGATTCCTCGCATGTTGGAAAATAGTTGAAGTTAAATATCGTATCGACTGCAGAACTAGGCGTGGTGTGTTAAGTGTACTATACGTGTGTACCGTACGTGAATAGCCTGATCAAAAAGATGTCGACCGTGGCGTCCTGGCGCCGGTGAAACTGCACTGATTAGGAAATATTCCCTCGTAATTAGAGGCGAGGAACTTTAAATCGCTTTGCACGGTCTTTGCTTGTCCGTACGTGGATGCACGAATTGAGTGTCAATTGGTTTAACTATTGCCAAGGTGAAAATTAAACTGAGTGAGGTATACTTTATCAAACTATCGTTTAATGACCTTCGATTAATTTTATTTTCTATACGTCGAATAATAATCTTTACGAATATTATAATAATTATATATATTTTTTTGTATTTTTCTACGCAAAACAAATTTTTCTTCAAAAAGTTTATCTCATAATTATCACAGTTTGACTAAATTGTTGCATTACGAAATATATTTTTTAATCTTTTAAATAGAATACATTAAGAATTGTTTTATATTTTTTTATGTTTCAAAAAAGAAACGTCTATTACTAATTTCTTATTATTTTTATTACATTTAAAATGTTGTATTGTATTTTATTTTATTGTATTTTAATAAACCATGGAAGATGTCGAATAAAATAGAAAAAAATTCAAGGTAAAATATGTCGGCATGTTCTTTTGTAGATTAAAATCGCGTAATCAAACGAATGTCTTTGAACTATTACGAAGTATGAAAGGGAAGAGAGATGATCGAATAATTTTAATCGAAACACGTACGCTTCCGAAACTTGCCATTAAATGTGTCATTAAGTCACGATTTCGCTATCGTTCGGGAAGAAGTGAAGACAAGACAAGAGTTATTTAAACGATTGAAGTAGAAGTATAGTGTTCATTTTAAGACTGAATAAGACCTTCCAGAGTTGGGTGGTGCGTGCGCGACAAACACAGACGGTGGAGAGAAACTTACGGGAATTTCCATGAAGAACATATCGAAAATCTAACCACGTGCTCGTACTTGTGTTTGAAGCACGGAATCGATATAGCGTTGACATATATACCCATACACATACACACACACACACATAAAGACAAGACGCACGCACGTATAATCGTTCATGGATAGGAGAACAAATTTTTCGGAGAGCTCGGGAGAGCTACGTGCGCAACAAGAAATAAGTTTCGAGGTCTTCTTCGATTACTGACTAACGAAAAAAAAAAAAAGGTGAAAGGAAGATTCTTCGAACCCATCCTCGATCATATAATTTATTTCTTATTTTTTTTTTTTCAATATAAAATATATTTATTAGGTAACTAAGAAAGTTCGTGCCGATACTAGGTTTGTTCAATCATGATTTAAAACGGCATGAATTATTTTTGGTTGAACACTGATGTATATATAATGATTATTAATAAGAGTATAAAAAATTATTTTTTTTGTTGATAATATAAATATTATTAATTAATAAAATAACTATTATAATAAAATTGATATTTCTTATTTCTTTGACCACGTCATCTGTCATAATTATTATTATTATGCGTAGGGATCATGAAAAGGATGAATTTATTTTTAATATAAAAAAGAATTTTGTTCCTTTCTAATACCGCAAAGTATAAAGCGAAAGCGAAAATCGTCGAATAAAACAGGCCAGAACGATGGATCGATTACCTCGGAAAAAATATTTGAATATTTCTTCCTCGATGGGTTTCGCCGAGCGCTTCAATGCGTTCACATTCTGTAAGCTAATCGATTCTATCGTGAACGTTTCGCATTTGTAATCGTTCTGGCAAATTTCGAGTTGGCACGCACAGTATCAGCAAGGCAAAATCGCGAATTTAGATAGTAACAAGGCTTCGATTAATGTTCAAGATCATTTTGTGCAAATTAAGGAACCATTTTATTACTCGTATTAAAACATTCAAAATAATCAAATAAATCAACAAATATATTACAAATGTTGTATTACAAAATCTTCATTTTAAATATTAACCTTTTGCACTCCGAACGATTCTGAACGTTGATCACTAATAAATCTTCACTAATAAATATCGATATAAAATAGATAAAATTCATTAAAAAATACGATATTCAATCATTACTAATAAACTTGAATGTCTCCTGAGATGGGACATCTGATTGATGTACTAGATTAAATATTTTTTTTATAAAAACATGTATATATGTGCAAGATAATTTTGAAAGTAATCTAACATAAGTCAATAAATGTGTACAAGAAAAAATGATATATTTTATGATTAACTCCTGAACAAGCTTTTTAATTGTAATATAGAAAAAA
Organism: Mischocyttarus mexicanus; assembly: GCA_023678845.1. Lineage (NCBI taxonomy): Eukaryota > Metazoa > Arthropoda > Insecta > Hymenoptera > Vespidae > Mischocyttarus > Mischocyttarus mexicanus. The sequence goes on along the minus strand of JACGTP010000238.1, from coordinate 45,629 downwards.
ACGTAAAAACAATTTTTCCAATTTTTCTTTTTCCCTTAAAATTCAATTACATTAAATTGTCACGTTTATGTGCAAAAAATAAAAAGTTGAACATTTCGTAGAAAATATATAGAATACTTTCAATCTATTATCGTAAATTATATTGATACCTTCGAATAAACCACAGACACTTGAGCATTGGGCCATGACCGCACAGAATGTTATTTTCTTCATCGAGAAATCGAGCTGTCACGATGAGAAAGCGTGAGTTTTTCGAGAGGATCTCTCGTCTTTTCTGGTTTACCTTATTTAGACGAGCATGGTCAAGGTCCGACCTTCCCCAAGGCCGCCAATCAACATTGAACGATATTTCGAAGCAAGTGTTCACAAATTCTGAATTCTTTTCAAGAGTTTAATAGAGTCATACCTCAATCTGCGGTCAACGATGCTGCCGCATGTTTGTCCGATCATTCATTTATTTTTTTTGTTATTTTTTTACTGGTAAGAATAGTTTTAAAACACTCATAGTTTTCCGGCGCCAATGTGGGGCCTGTTTAGATACAAAAGATGAACGTATGAAGATGGTGAAGGAAAAAGGTTCAATATCTATGCTTTAACATGATCAAACACACGTAAGATAAAGTATTCATAATACTCAAACAGAAAAGAATTTCAATGGGGTCGAATAATTTTTGATACGGAATGTATTTCCTTAAAGTAAGAAAGGATCAATCTTCTTGATCGACTTGTTACGCATAATCACGGAGAGAAACTTTCCACGGGACAATAATTTTCATCTAAATATAGACGAACCAACCGTGCGTTCTCGGAGGTGTACGGAAATAAAATAAATAAAATTCGAGATAAAATCTACTAAAAGGGGGTTAGAGTTTCTTGCTCTGATCTTGTCTACGTGTTTACTGTAGACTTGAACGATAATGATGATGGCGAGATCTTGACGGTAATAATGATGATGATCCTGACGGTGGTCGGTTGGCACGGTTTCCCATGATGCCTTCTTCGTTCACTTCGTTTACTTCGTTCACTTCAATTCACTTCAATTCACTTCACAGAAGAAGAAGAAGAAGAAGAAGAAGAAGAAGAAGAAGAAGAAGAAGAAGTTAGGATATCAAAGACACGTTTTACGGGACGACGCGTACGAGCGTTTGTCGTTAACCGTGATAGCCCAAGAGTCTAACCAATTACCACTTATTGCCAGAGATAGATTATGGTTCTCATTAAATCAACCATAATCAACTAGTGCCCTGGCATGCCCAGTTATGAAATTATTCTTTTTTGTTTCATTTTGTCTCTTTTTGTTTCATTTCTTTTCTTTTCTGCTCTTTTGCAACCAAAATTGACCACGGTGTTCTCTTTTAAATACAAAAAAATGAATGTTTGGATATAAATGTGATTGTCACGTACACGTTCATAAACTATTCATTCCAATGACGATGAAATTTTAGTGAGTTGTTTTTCACGCGGCAACTAAAGCTTTCGTCTAAGTACAATCATTTTACAATGATTATTTTCAGATGTTTTCACTTTGAAAAGTTTTGCATGCAACTGCATTAAAATACTATCAAAAAGGTTGCATCTTTTTATCACCTGTCTGTAGACGATACAGCATACGGTTTAAGGTTTTTCTCAACAGGTTCAGCACCCGTCCATGTTGCCCACGTTGCTTGACTTTAGTGATCTAAAAGGAAATCAGTAATCCAACATTGGATAGGTCGTTGATTGTATCAAATTAAAATAGTATTCTCTCAATAAATATATATATGTATTCGTTTCCTTTAATCAATTTAGTTAACGCGTAAACATAAAAATGAACTTTCATTTCTATAGATACGTATAATACATAACTAAAAAATAAAAAAAAAACAAGAAGGTTACCGTTTGTACGAAGGAGATCAATGTGAAAGAAGAAGAAAGAAAGAAACAAGTAGAAAAAGTCCGCATGGCTGTTGGGTCCGGTAATAGAAGCCAGGTTGCATGCCGTGGCTCCGATACACGCGGTGGTTGGTTATCGAGTCGAGCCATAGCAAAAGGAGAATCGTGCCAAGAAGGAAAAGGAAAAAGGAAAATGAAGAGACGACGGGAACGACCAAGTATTGGCGCCGGCGCTTCGCGTTTCTAACAAGCCTTCTTTACTCTGGGTTCCTTGCTTCGTTGAAAATTATCCGGATGCACGTGAAAAATGACTTCTTACCTCTCATCTTCAGCACGTTCACGTTCTTTCTTTTTTTAACTTTTTTTTTTTTAACTCATACAATATTTTTTGTTTCCTTCTCAATGATTATACACCCACCATCATCTCGTCGCGGTTCTATTTTGTGGTAACAGTGTACGTAAATAAAATGTTATTAACATTAAGTAAAATAATGTCTTGGGTTGGATAACAACCCAAATCGAACAAATATCTTTTATTAAAATGAAATATGATTAAAATGAAATATACAAGTCTTAACTCAAATACGTCCGTTCCCAATACTAAGTGATCGGTTTATTTGAATAATATCTTTTTCTTATGTTATTAACAAATTAGAATCATATCATAGGAAATAAATAGCAGTAAGAGAAATCGTAGATCATAATTTATCCTTAACGGTGAATCTCGATTATTGCGTTATTACGGAGCCATCGGTCCGTGAACTTTTGTAACAGCCTCTAACTAAACGGAAACTCGATGAAATTCTATTCAGAAGGCAATGCACGATATACCGTTTCAAATGGCTCCTCTAGAATCTTTCGTTTCCGTACATTTCGCAATATATTTACACTCACACATATTCACTTATGAGCGATGATTATTCAATTAAACAAAAAAAAAATATTTAAAAAATGAAAGAGGGGGAAGAAATTAGAAGAAAATCTTCTAAATCATTCGTAACACCATATCGTAAATAAAAATTATTATTAGAGATTTCTCTAATCTCTATTTCGTTCCTAATATTATATATTTTATTATAAACTATCCTGGAATTCTCAGTGTTACAATCGGGAACAGCTCTCTCGTGCACAATCTTCCCACCATTTTTTTCTCCCAACTCTACCCAAATATATATTTATTCACTTATTTTTATTTTTATTTTATTCCTTCAACGATCTTTTACCAATTTTTATTTATGTGTGATATAAAAATTGATAAATATCCATTTTGTAGCTGTTTTTTGGTAGAACAGTTTGACTGTTTTTTTCTTCTTCTTATATTTCGCTCGACAAGCAAAAAAAAATAGATTTTATTTCTACAAAGTAGTTTCAAGTTAAATTAAAATTACTCCAAGTTACGATTCGTCACTGTTTACGATAAACTTTTCGATCCGCCTTAAAAAAGTTGACAAGTCAGTCACGTTAGTTTTTTTTTTCCACTTTATTCACGGTGGTATACAAGGAAAATCATGTTCACGATGACCCATGAGATTCTATTTCGATCGCGGAAACGTTTCTCTTGTAGAATGGAATCATGTTCGCGGCCATTGACGCGAAACTATAGGAAAACATCAGATGGCACGTCAATCATTCTCACGGTGTCCAGTGCCAAGGCCTACTTTGCTAAAGTATTTTTTTATATTTTTTATTTTTCACTCGTCGTGAGTTCTAATTCGTCGTGTTTAGTGATACAGTGAAATTTGTTTTACGTTCGTTTTTGATCTTAAGTTTTAAAACGTGTATTTAAAATACGTGGGATTAATTTAATCTTTTGTAATTTTCCAAAACTATTTAATAATTAGACAATAAGTATAAATTTTATTAACTTACCAACATCGACGATGTGTTGAAGAGTAGGGAAACGTCTTTTAACCCTCAATGAAATCCTTTGAAGGGTGATAACATAAGCCAAAACGGCATACCTGACGATATTCCGCCTCATAAGTCGACCTCTCTCATCCTGAAACACATAATTCGTTTCTCTCAATAAAAATAAACATATTCACTTTATAAGATAAGCAAAAAAACAAAAACCAAAGAGATAAGTTTAAGAAGCACTTCCTTTTTTCGAAAGAGCCGTATCAAAAAAGTTACAAATATCATTCGAAAAAAAAAGTCGTTTCCTCTGCGGAACAAATGCAAGACACGTTTTCAGGACTCTCTCACAGCACTTTCCCCTCGTTCTCTCGTCGAAGAACGAACCTACTTGACGCCCACGAATCTTCTTTTTGTCAAGCAACGTACATAATTTTTGATTGCTATTTCTGAGTATTCAATTATTTATTCAAATTTCATCGATCGATATTTCGGAAAGGGATTGACTTTCTTCCATTAGTTCAATAATTATATTACATCGATATAATTGATATTATATTAATGAAAAATAGAATCAATCAAACATCGGGATTATTATTTTCGATAGAAAAATAAAAATAAAAAGAAAAAGAATAAATGATTTGAAAAAAATATCGTCACGCAGTCGATAAGAGAAATTGATTCACAAATGGTCGCGTGTCGTCCTACTTTCATATTTAATTTCACTGCACTTATATGTTTCCTTTAAAAACCATCGCATCCTTGATGTCAATCGTAATATCATTCTCCCTCTTAAAATTTTTTTTTGTTTAACGATTGCACCTTGATTTATAAACAATAAGTACACCAATGGAACATATATTATCTTCTTATCCTAGGAATTCATTGAGTTATTCCAGTGCGTGTAAAAATGTCTGTCTTGGCAGGTTGCAAACGATCCTTCGACTATGTAAAAGTGGGAGGAGGCGTATCATCCTCCTTGGGCTCGGGTCTTGCATTCCAATTAGATTTCAATGAAAGGAACGTTCTAAGCTATGCTCGACCATTGCTACCTCCTACCCAGACGTGGCTCATTCACAAATCGAGTACTTTGTATTACGCGATTACCTGCGCGCACCTTCGTAATCGTGTCTTTAATTCTTCTCTTTCTTCAGACCAATTGAAAGGATACAACACTCTCCTTTCTCTCCGAAATTACAATAACATATTTTTTGTTGTATTTAGTTAAAGTACATGGATAGAATTAAATAAAAGTAGCATACATATTTAATAATCTATAGTTTTATATTGGGTTGGTGGAAGAAAAATATCGAATTTTTGGCCAGATGGGAAAATTTGACATTTTTTTTCCAGCAATTCAATATTTACTTTGAGATAGAAATAAATTTGATACATATAACGTTTCACATATTTTTAGTATATAGGAAACAGACATACATAGGTGTAAAATAAATTTATGCAACTAAAATAAAACCAGGAATATATATGCCGGTTGCAGAAAAAAATGTTTACGATAAATGTACTTTTAAAAAAAAATATTTCCACATGTAAAAATTGCTATGAGCATAATTAAATGTATAAATAAAAAATGAACTATTTATGTAATTAAGTATCTTATGTAAAAATAATGTTTTATCGTGGAAGTTATGATCACGAGGAGATAACAAACAGGATAACATTGCATGGGCTTATTTTCAACGGTGGGATTATAGTTGGAAATCGTAGCATTCCAAAGTTTTGCGGCAACGAAACGAAAGTAATGCGGGGTCGAAAGTGGAGAAGCGAAGGTACGGGAAGAAGAGGAATGAACAGGGAAAGAGAGTGAGTTAAGAGAAGTAAACGATGAAGGAGGAGAACGTGGAGAGGAGGGAGAGTTGTTGCATAAGAAAACGTTGAAAAAGTTTAGAGGCGACTGGTCTGCTGTTCTTGCTCCGTTAAAACAACATCCGTACTAGTGACGAGATCGAACACATCACGATTAGTATTATTTCTTGCTAGTTCTATTAAGATTGGACATACATTCCTAGAAGTGAAAAATTGAACCTATCATAAATTTCAATGGCTGAGTTTATTGTATTGCGCTTAGGATCATATTTAATTTAAATAAATTTAAAAAAGAAACAACACAAAATTAAAATTGAAGTTGGAATATTTCCCTCGTGATTTTTTCTCGCAAAATAAATCTTACTTATTTATTATAATTTATATAAAAGTTATTATTATTTGATAATAATTTTGTGGTATTAATCTTGAATATCATTAAGAGATGTTATATATATTTCATTTTTTATATTAAATTTAAATTATATGCGAGTGATATTAAAGAATTATTTCAAAAGTTTATTAGTTAAAAATTAATATGAATATTTTTCGAAGTAGTTGAAAATATGTAAATCTTTCACTTTTTATTTGATAATTTCTCTCAAAATTTCATCGCGCAACACGAACTAGCGGACTGAACGAAATGTGAAAGTTAGTGGGTTTATATAGACACGGAATAAACTCGATGAAATAAATAGTGTATGAACAACTCATTCGTTAAATCCATTAACCCAATAAAAAAAAACAAAAAAAAAAGATTTTTCCATATAATAAAAAATAAATAATCAATAAGGATCTCGGTTTGCTTTAATGTCGTCAAACTAAAACAAAAAACTGTGTAAAAAAGTTAAAATAAATTGAATAAATATTGAATAAATATTGAATAAATATTTGTAAACTGAATGAAAAGGTAAAAAATGTTTTCTATTGCATTTCGATCCCATCGCTGATCCATGGTAAGATAAAAACAGCATAAGTTAGCCAGACGTTAGATAAATTCTAAGCGGAGGTGGTGCAACAGAGGCCCCCGGTTTATTTCCGAGGAAGAAAGATGAATCTACTCGATATGGTTGCCGGTTCTTGAACGAACACGCGTAGGTTCGTCCTTCTTCTTCGGTTACGATACGTTGCACTTTCTCTCGGCCATTGTGTCATTGACCACAACTGAAAGCTTGCTGCTCTCGATCAAGCGTAAAGTTCAAAGCAACCAACGCATCGTTTAGTTGATCCCGAACGTCTTCCGATCAGCTGATAAACCCGTCAAACATCTAACTTTCTTGTTTATTTCATTAGCTTTCTCGGAAAATAAATGTCGATTAATATTATTAACGTTAAAAACACGTCACTCAATAAGTTTCCGGCTTGACACATATATCGGCAACACTGTTGACAGACTTATAGAATTTCTGGATAATACTACAACCTTCAAAATAAAATATTTCTTTATTAAACAAACTTAAAATCCTAAATTTTCGTTAACCATGAAAAAGAGTTGCATATTAAAAATTCGATCAAACAATTTCCTATTAAATCTATGATAATTCATTTACGAAAACGTAAACAAGGTGCTCGTAAATGTTCTAATTTATTAAGATTTTCAATAACTAATAAAGGTATTACAGATATCTATGCCAAGGTTAAATCGATAAACGAATGAACGTATGAATTCCAATGTCAACTGTTACAAAGTTGAATGATAAAAACTGATAAAAAAATGCAGAAAGTTAATCGAAATGAAGAAAAATTCTTCCGTCGTTTCGTCTGGTGTTAGTTTGGCATAATTTGTATTTTTTTCTTCGTTTCTGGGCGTGGCCTGGTACCACTGTTATCCAGTTGGGTTAACAACACTGAAACGTGTCACGGCAATTCATTAGCGTAATGAGACACAAACGCAACATATAAGCTGCCGACAGCTTGACTGCAAGGCTGCATCGATTATCTCTCGAACGACTTTGATCGTAAAACAGAAAAAAAAGGATGCGTTTGTGTTATTTACACAAATGTTTATTTTTGTAAGTTGAAACCTCTTTGGTGACAATAACGATCAAATTTTATGAAACGATATTAAAAAGAGAAGAAACTGTACGAGTAGGGAGAGAAAGAGAGAGAGAATAAAATGGAATCTATTATAAAACTATGTGTGTTGTATGTGTGCGTGTGTGTGGGTGGGTGGGTAGCTGGGTAAGTGGGTGGTTGGTTGAGAGAGTGAAAACAATTGATCGACGGTTGAACGAGATTATGAAAGATTCTAATGTAGGTGTTAGTGTTAGTGTTATGTGTATATGTGTGTTGGTCACGCATATGAAATTTTTCATTTTATTTCTTTTGCCTAATCAAGTATTCTTGGGCATTATAGTCGCTCGAGGGCAACAATCCGTTGGATTTAAATGACAGATCCAACCTCGAAGTGGTAACTTTGTGCGGTTGGATGAACTTGGACGTTTCTATTCATCGATTCGATTCATGTTAACAGAAAAAGATATGGTCGATGGGGTAGGGTGAGGAATAAAAGGGAGGGAGGAGGGAATTATTAAATTTTTTGGTCCTTCTCAGAATTAGACTTTAAAATTCTTTGACAGATCTTTGGGTTCCTGATTTGTCTGTTTTCTCTTTTTTGGTTGGGTGAGAGGGTATTTTTTTCGTTTTTATCTTTCACAGTTCTTTTTTATTTCTTTTTGAATCTTATTAATGTTAAAAAGAATGATTAAGATGTATATCGTATAATAGAATTCTCGTAACTTCTACTTACGTTTCCAGGAATGGCAGCGCTGATGAAGAGTGCCAGATTGTCGGGCCAGGGTAAAAGTTTATACTGTTCCCACCATCTTTTAACAACGAGGCTCACGTAAAATCCCAGGACGAAGGACATCGGTATAGACTCGCTCGAGTTGCCAAAATAGTATCGTATCTTTTCGAAGATTCTGTAAATCAAAATAGGAAAAAAAACCGAAATAATCTAGTTTATGATTTAAAGAATAAAAGTGTTTTATATTTTTTGTTGTTTTTACCGATTGAAAATATCGAACGTAAAATTTACAATCGATTAATCACAAAGTATAATAAATAAATTATATAAGATATAAATCATTGTATATTCAACGAAGGAAAAAATATCTGTTGAATCGGATTATGAATAAAATTATGAATCATCTTTGGTTCTTATGATCACCAAGAAAGATAACAAATGATATTTAGTTATGACGAATTCTTTCATCGTTAACACCTAAACGATTCTTACTCAATTCATCAATATAATTAAACCCGATCGTTAACCGGTTTTGAATATTCTTTCGGTATTCCCGAAGGATAATACGAAATTTTATTCGCACAACAGCTGAACTCTGCAGTTTTGTTGATTTAACGTTACCCATAAATCATTAGTCATCAAAAAAAAAAAAAACATACCTTGTCGTAGTTGGGAAAAAGGAAAGAAAGAAAAAAAAAGAAAATAAAATGATCGATAAAAGTAAAGAAATGTGTCAGTATCCAATTTATCGATAATCGTTTGAAAAATTCAACGAAGGTATAAGGAAAAATAAATGAAAAAAAGATAATTGAATTGAACGTATTTGCAAAAATATTGCAACAATAATGATCATGCGATCTTTTCTTGGATGCATTCACACCACGAGAAGTTAGTAACCTGTCCTCGTTCGTTTAGTTCCTTTTGTTACCAGAAGAGAGAGAATCCCCCCTTCCTCTCAATCTTATCGTTTCTTTTTTGTAATTTCTTTTAAAAGTATGAGAGGCCCTAAAAAAGCAGACCTTAAACCGGCCCTACGGTTTCTAAATTTAGAAAGGGACGAATCGAAACGATTTTAACCGGTCCGATCTTTTCTTTTTTTCCATCCTCCTCCTCCTCCTCCTCCTCCTTCTCTTCTTATTCTTCTTCTTATTATTATTTTTTTTACTCCTTTTCCTCTCCTCTTTTAGCCTGGCATAAATAACAGGTTACGTTTTATGCGATTTTTAATGCCAAGCACGTTTAACTCCTCGGCACGTATGAAATATCATACGTTAAGCCTTTCGTGTTTCTTTCTCTCTCTCTCTCTCTCTTTCTCTCTTTCTTTCTTTCTTCTTTCTGTCTTGCACACGGTTTTTATCTTATATAGGGCGTGCGTGAAGTAAATTGGATTTTTCTCTTACGAGTAAAAGGTAAATCCAAACTCTTTCGGTAATTATTTAAATCCTCGGTGGTTAAAATTATTAACAATAATTTGTCTCCTCGTATTATTCACGCGTCATGACGTTTCCACGAAAACGTATGATTTAGTATTTTCTATTTTTCAATTTCTTTTTCTTCTGTCCTTTTTTCTTTTTATGGAATTACGTCTCACAAAGATTACGAAAGAAACAAGTATTTAAAAATTTGCATCAACAACCGAATGATGAATAGTTCGATTAAAAAAGTCGAATAAAAGGAATTAACTATTTTTAGAATTGACAATTTTTACCGCATTATTATTCTCAGGAAATTGGAAATATGCGAACCGTTAGGAAAGATATTTTTCTTATTTAGTAAGATTTATGAAAGATACTGCAGAAGTTAATAAGTATTTACGCACTTGTTTCCTGTCAGTAAAAGCGTGTCACTGTAAATAACTACCGTTTAATGTTATTCTATTTGCATAAACTTCGCCCACGAAGGGTAACCGATTCTTCACTTTGATTATCTACGAGCCTATCATTTTCCTATGGGATTATATTAATGTGTACGTTTATGTTTATGTGTATATACGTTCATTCAAATAAAGAAATATTTTCTATGAATTTTATTGACTGGTAGCTACATTGTAAATCTAAAACTCAATAAGTATTCAGTCTGACACATATATGACAACATTATTAGCAGATTAATATGATTTCTAGGTAGACCAACCCTTAAAAACGATAAGTGTCAAAATATCATGACAATTTAACAATTAATTTACATGTTACTACATGATTTACAATGATAAGTGTAAATAAACATAAATGTAATAAAATAAATATATTATAAGTTAATTATATTTTATTTATAAAAAAAAATTAAACGTGAATAAGAAAATTAATAAATTCAAAAGAAAACAAATAATCCAATATTATTCTAATTACATATTCTATGTTTTATAATTGTCATTGATTCATTTCGAGGAGACAATTAAAGAACTAACTTTTCAAACAGATCACAACAGTTAATTGAATAATTTTTTAATATAATGTTTTAAACAAAAATTTGTTTTAAATTTTGTTATCATTCAAATATGAAGAAACCTTTGAATATTTTGTTAATATGATAGTTAAAAAAAAAAGAAATTTACACATAGAAATATTTTCAATTTGATAAATAATTTGCATACTCACGCACGTTGCTGCTCGTTGAGGGCATATCGATATGTAAAATTGATGAGGTAGTATACAAAGAGGTAGGCCAGTAATTCTCTCCAAATTAATTTGTAAACTGAACCCCGCCATCTGTAAAACAAAAAAGATTTCGTTAATTTAACGTTCAAAGTTTTAGATTACGTATATGGAAAATTATTTTCTTTTATATTGAATATTTTATATATATGTATATGTGTATGTATTTTTATTATTTAATTGTAAATAATAGTAAAATATTATATCTTGTATTATACAAATAAAATTAAAATAAATATTAAAATAAATTAATATATTAGGTGTTGGAATTAATTCGTAACGTTTGATGAGAGATGACGTGGTTATTACAGTATTTTGTTTTTACCTTCAGAAATGAATTTATCGTAAATCAGCTGCTATTAGGTATTTTTTTACAACACATCTTATTTTTCAAAACGGCCGGAATGGAGCAAAAGGCACGATAAAGTTATTTTACTGCACGACACAATGCTCGATCTCACGTGGCGAAACCAGTGAAAACATACCTGGAAACATTGAAATGGGAAATCTTAACCCACCCGCCGTATTCTCCGGATATTGCCTCTTCGGATTACCACCTGTTTCGATCAATGGCTTATGGTTTATCAGGGGAAAAATTAACATCTTATGAGGATTGCCAAATTGGCATTTTTTTCGACGGGGTATTCGACAGTTACCTGAAAAATTGGAAAAAGTAGTGGTAAGCGATGGGCAATATTTTCAATAATGTAATTTTTTACTTTCATTTCAAATAAATCGTTATTTTGTAAAAAAAACGCTACGAATTAATTCCAACGCCTAATAAATATTAAAATAAAATTAGAATAAATATTCTTTTATTGAGTGTAACTCGATAAAAATTGATTTCGAGTTACACACGATATAGAAGTGCAAAGTATTAATATTAAAACGAGTTTTCAAGAATAAAACAATGTAAAAATTGTATACATTAGAAGTGAGTGCAATGATAATGAACTGTGTGACATTCCTTTCTAAATTACCACAAAGATGTCAATTTCATTCAACATTTCTACACTGACCGCTACATAATGTTTCATACGTTGAATTGAGTATTCAAACGTTTGAAATATAAATAATAAGAAATAAACGTTTGAATGTCGTAAAATACCGTTGACATTCTATTCTCCATCTTTCGGTAGAACTAACCATCCCTGACACACATTTCATTCGCAACGTAAATATGGTACTTTACATCGACAGTGAATATTTATACATAAAAATACGTTTTAAAATTGAAATTAGTCCAGGGCCAAATGTTCAAATTTAAATGGAACTAAATTTACGATACGTCATTAAATATCAAATAAAACAAAACAAAAAAGATAAACGGCAAACCTGTCATGCAATTGCAAAATTCTTCGACAAGAGGAAAACAGAAAATCTTCGATGTAAGTTCTTCGATAATAATTTTGACAGAGAATTATTTTACGGGATTAAACTTATTCATGTAAAAATAAAAAACACAATTGTAAGAAGTCAAAACGTAATGCAGATTAAAGATTAGACAACACGAACTATCACTGACATTCAGATTTCTTTTTGTCACTTTAACAAAATTATTTTCCAATTTATTTATTCAATGTTGTGATAAAATATTTTTCATTTAAATATATATTTTTTTTGGTCCATTATTTAAACCAGTGTCATAATAATCGACATGCATATTTAACATCGTTATTTTTCTGTTCCTTTCTTTTCTTTATCCAAGTGATTTCAATGATTGAGACAGTGATTTCGACGCATGGTAAGCAATATTCCTCGAAGTGGATTAAAGTATCTACGTCATCGTGACACAGAACAAGTGTGTAATTCGGTAAATGTAACGGATAATCGAAGTTTCAACGTACTTCGCAGAAAAGATATGTGAGCCAACGTGAAGTAAACCTCAGAAATAACGGAACAGTAAGACATTTCACAGTCAAGACAAACTACAACATATAGGTTTGAGATCCTGTAGAAAGAATAATTGCTGAAGTTTGGTATATTCCTCTATGTATACTTTTAGATCTATGTATCTTCCTACGTACATGTGTGTTTGAACATATATTACCGTTAAAGCATGAAATCTGTTTATTCATAAAATAAACTATACCAAACATTTAATGTATGAAGTAACACAGTATTACATGGTTTAACTAACAATAAGTATTTTATAAATTCACGAGAACTGTTAAATTATTAAACATTAGACTACATTTAAATTATAATAAATAGTTTAATAATATTCAATAAATATATATAAAAAGAAATTGTTAAGTGTTTTAATTATGATTTGCAAATCATAATAATGTCAACGATATCACATATTTCAAAGATTAAACGATTCTTTCATTTGAAGATAATTCATCTCACAATCAGATAAGAAAAACTTTTACGAGGAAAATGATTTTTGTTTCGTTTTCAATGTTACTTTCTCTAATGGGTTCTTGATTTCTAATATCGTCGCGGTTGTTTGGTATTCCAACTAGAATTCCGTAAAAGTGAAAGGAATGCATATGAAGTAGATTTTAATTACGCTTGCAATCGTCGTAAACTTCTAATCGCATTACTTTGGCGACAAAAGTGTAGCGACTTGTTATAATGAAAAAAAGAAGAAGAAAACAAAGCGAATTATACGCTAATTAAAATACACTTTACTCGTATTTACAAAGTATTAGAACGTTAAATACGAAGAAAACGTTATTTCTTATACACACGGAGTTGGTAAAAAAATCAGTGTTAAAAGTGAGAAATTATTTATGCGAGTATACAAAAAAAAATAAAGAAAAGAAAAATGATAAAAATACAACGGTAAAATCAAATTTAACGATGTATTTATTACCAATACTAAGATCTGTTTATCGTTTAATTAAATATATTTGTATTCACGATGAACGATGAATTCATAAACACTTCGAGGAAAAAAGATATTCTTTAAGAAAGTTATCATTTTGTCAGAAAGTTAAAATCGTTAAAAATGAAAGTATAATTGTGGTGATTATTTTTTCGCCAATTTTATGGCACAATCGTCGTTGATTACGACGAGAGATTTGAAGTATCGGTCTTAACGATTTACAAAGAATTTTCATTGTTTTCGTGTCAGTGGGTCATGGTAGGAAGGTATTGCCCAATTGCTTTCGTGCAATGACATTCGATGACAAGATACAAAATGCAACCGTGAATTTTATCGACGTTTATAGAGTTGCGATTAGAGCACGTTAATGAAAAATTATTCAAATTATCAATTACTTCTAATGTAACATTTATATTCTTTCATTTGACTTTAAAATTCTTTCCTGTTCTAAGAAGAAATAATGATAAATCTGCTTAAACTATTAATTGCATATATTTTATACACAAATAGATAATTTTTACTTTTTTTCGGAAATATTTTAATATATTCTTTCTTTGGAAAATGATAAAATATTAGCTAATAAATTTACCATTTAATGTTTCACAGGTCCAGCTCTGAGTCCAACTAACAAAATCAACACAGAAATAGAAGAACGTTTCATCTATCAATTTTACAAAGTCATTTAATTGTATAATACTTGTACCTTTATTTTATTTTTTCATAATTGTTGTGCATTTAAAAAAAAAAAGAAAAGTAAGAAAGAAGATAAATCTAAGATAAAATAAACGATATAGTAAGTTTGAAAAATTTGTTGACTAATTGTTAGTGTTCATGGTTATAATTATTAGCACAAATATACGAAAGAAAAATAACAACTAGTGATATAATTATTTTTTTATGATTAAAGGAAAATAAGAATCTCGCATAAAAGAAACAGAAAAATAAAAAAAAAGCATTGATTTTAACAATGCGACAGTCATGAACAGAAAACTTGTTTCAAATGATTTACATGCGATTGACCTATCAGGTCATCCCAGCTATTACAACGAAAGAGTATCTTTTCTTGCATAGATCTAAGACTCTGAAGATATCTTGATCGACCAATTGATTTATTGTGAGATGACGCATGCATCAAAGATGATCACATCTAAGTGGAAGACCCGTCGTTGTCGTTCGGCTATCTAAGCGCGTTACTTAGCATGTTACATGGGAAAGGGGAATTCCTATCAAATTACGTCACTTTCACCCTCGATGTTGTATTAGTATTATGTATTATAAGGAAAACTAGACATTGTTTGACATGTGTTGCAATGCTTTTTTGAATTCAACTATCTCACAACGTACCACTCAATAGTTTCTCTCAAGATGTTCAAGATTCTATTTTAACACCAATTCTATTACTTGTTTAAACAATAATTAATAAAAACACCTGAAGAAATCATTATAAAATGATGAAACTTATGCGTTAATTTAAGTTAACGTGTGAAGAATAACTCATAAAACATTTTTTTGCAATCGAAGAAATGGTTTACTAACACATACGATACAAACATACATTAATATGTATATATATTTACAATTATTAAAAATACCTAGAAGAATCATTGTAAAATGATTGTATAGTGAAATCCGCTTATTATATCTTCGCCTATATTGACCAACCGCTTGATATGAATAATATGATGAATGCATGTCAAACGCGTATTCGTAGAATAATCTAATTCAATTATAAACCTAATATCTAAATTATATATAAATATTTATCGTAGGGTTTTCCCACACAAATTAATAAAAACATCATAGTTTCTGACTCAATCATTGAATTATTCATTTTAAAAATTAACCCTTTTTAATCCTATCATTGCATTCCTTTAGTGCAGTAAGAAATAGTCGAAAAACTTCAAGCCGAAGGACTTCGATCATACAATCTGTTCGCGAGCCTGGCACGTGATATTTATGTTTCGGCTAAAATCTTCATCGCGGGTAAGACTCTCGTTAAAGTACGGTAAGGAGTATACAAAAAACAGGCAAAAGATCTTTGAAATCAAAAGAAATATCATTCTGTTAAAATTTTGTTACAGATTAGAATCTGTTTAGTCGTAGGAAAGAAAAGTGTGCTTCGACGTTAAAAATAAAACATTTACATGCGTAACCTCTAGGATAATTCATATTTACAAGTATTATATGTTATTAAGTAATATTTAATATATGGTATTACACATAGATGGCGAATAAACTTTCAAACTTTCTCGATAGCAAATAGTCTTTAGAAATATATAAAGATTAATTTCTTGTCCACGTAAACTAATTGTTTTAAGAATTAATTGTACTTAGTATGTAAGTTCTTAATTTTAAAATAACACTAAGGCGTAGTTAGGAAAATACAGTTTTCTACAAATTTTTGAAAAAGCTCCACAATAGTGAGAGCTTTATAATTATTACAAAAAATAAATTCCTTATACGAATCCCTAAATGAGGTTTTATTACTTTCTTTGCCTTAGTTCTGGTGTGTCTTAAAAAAGGTAAATGACCTATTATGCAAATAAATAAGAATCATTGTTTTAGAGTATGTCATAAGTTGTTCTTTTTAAGATTATTTGTTTGTTTCATGAAACAGTTTGATTTATATATACAGTGGAATCAATTTATTATGACTTCGCCTATATTGACCACGAATGTGAATGGTAAGGACAGTAACTGTGAAATCTCGTGCAATGATAATCGTTGCTTGTTTAAAAGAAGTCTTCTTCTTTGAAAAAGTTCTTACTGACATATTTTAAATTAATATAACTCCGAGTTTTTTTAAATAAAACACAGACAAAGGATCTTTGAAATCAAACGAAATATCATTCTCTTAAAATGTTGTTACAGATTAGAATCTGTTTAGTCGTAGGAAAGCAAAGTGTGCTTCGA
>JACGTP010000238.1:0-17509 GCA_023678845.1 Mischocyttarus mexicanus | reverse complement strand
AAAAGAAAATAAAAAGACTAAAAGTTGCGTGCCGAGTTCATCTTATGTGTCGTTAGAAAATGAGTAAAACGATTTTCTTCCTGTATTAATGATAGAACCATCGTAGGCAAACACGAACATCCTACAGTTTTCGATATTACCAATAGTGTTTAAACATTATCTTCGTTTTCTTTCCATTCAAATAATAGTGATGAACAAAAACAAACACATATTTATATATATTAGGTAAAGGAACTCCGACTATACAATCTGTTCGCGAACATGGTTCGTAATATTTATGTTTCGACGAAAATCTTCATCGTGAGTCAGACTCGTTAAAGTACGCGGGAAGGTGATAAACAAAACATAGGCAAAAGAATCTTTGAAATCTAACGAAAAATCACTCTGTTAAAATTTTATTACAAATCAGAATCTGTTTAGTCGTAGGAAGGCAAAGTGTGCTTCGACGTTAAGAATAAAAAAACATTCACACGTGTAACCCTTTAGGATAATACAAGCTTACAAATATCTTATATATTAAGATAGTATTTAATATATGCTACTACACATAGATAATGAATAATCCTCAAACTTTGGTATAAAAAACAAACAGTGGTATAAAGAAATTTTTCTATTATGTCTTCAGAATAACGAAAGAAGAAGAAACAAAAACAAAAAATCATAGAAGGTTATTAATTCTTAAAGCTTGCAACGATTAGCACAAATAATCCATTAGATTTTAAATCATCTTTCGTGAAATAGCAAAAAATATTGATGAACTTTGCTTAAAATTATAATACCCAGAAAAATTAAAAAACGTAATCTACATATTGGCTTCGTTTTCTATCGAGCATATCGTTTTGCATGATTTCTTATCGAATTATAATTGATTTATAGTAGCTAATCATTAAACTAACAACGAATAATTTATTTTTTGTATTATTTATAAAGCTCTCACTGTTGTGGAGCTTTTTCAAAAATTACCTCCAAAGGAGGTAGGAGAGGATTCCAGCATATTACGTTGATAAGAAATATCTCTTTATATAATTCTAAGGAGTATTTGCTATCGAGAAAGACTTAAAGCTAATTAGCCATCTATGTGAAATACTACATATTAAATATTACTTTATAATATAATATATTTGTAAACACGAATTACCCTAGAGGTTACGTATGTAAAAGGTGTTTTATCTTCAACGTCAAAGCAAACTTTGCTTCCCTTCGTCTAAAAAAATATTGATCTTCGACTAAACGTTTGCAGAATGACTTTTATTCTGATTTTTAAAAACATTTGCCTGTGTTTTGTTAAAAAAAAGTCGTTGTTATTTTAATTTAAAATTTAGTAATTAGAACTACTTCCCTACAGAATATCTTTTGTAACCCAGCACTGATTATCTTTGCGCAAGCTTTTTCAGTAACCGTCCTTACCATTCGTTCGCTGGTCCAATGTAGGCAAAGTCATAATGAACGGATTGCACTGTGTACATAAATCAAACTGTTTCAGGCAACAAACAAATAATCTTAAAGAAAAACAACTTATGACATATTCTAAAACAATTAATCGTATTCTTTTGCATAACTGGTCATTTACTTATTTTATGACACACCAGAACTAAAGCGAAGGAAGCAATAAACCATCATTTTGGGTTTCGTATAATGAATTTATTTTTTGTGTTAATTATAAAGCTCTCACTATTGTGAGGCTTTTTCAAAAATTTAATCGAAGATACAATTGTTCGAGCATTACGTTTAATATTCAGAAGCTTACATACTAGTTAACAATAGTTCTAAAAATAAATATCTACTTACGTTGATAAGAAATTTGTCTTTATACATTTCTAAATAGTATTTGCTATCGAGAAAAATTTAACCCTATTCGCCATCTCTGTTTAATTCCCTATATTAAATATTACTTAATAATATAAGATATTTGTAAACACGAATTATCCTAGAGGTTACGCACGTAAATGATGTATTATTCTTAACGTCAAAGCAAACTTTGCTTCCCTTCGTCTAAAAAAATATTGATCTTCGACTGAACGTTTGCAGAATGACTTTTATTCTGATTTTTAAAAACATTTGCCTGTATTTTGTTAAAAAAAAAGTCGTTGTTATTTTAATTTAAAATTTAGTAATTATAACTATTTTCCTACAGAATATCTTTTGTAACCCAGCACTGATTATTTTTGCAGGAGCTTTCTCAGTGACCGTCTCTATCATTCGTTCGTTTGTGAATATAGGCAGTGTCATAATAAAATGATTCTACAGTATAGATAAATTAACTCGTTTTATGAAACAAACAAATAATCTTAAAAGAAATAACTTATGACATACTGGAAAACAATTAATCGTATTCACTTGCATAACAGGTCATTTACTTTTTTTAAACACACCAAAACTAAGGCAAAGGGAGCAACAAACCCCCTCTCATCTAGGGTTTCGTATCATTAATCATCAATTTAAGTCAGCAATCATTGTAGCTAATGATTAAACGAATCCTAATGAATTTATTTTTTGTATTAATTATAAAGCTCTCACTGTTGTGGAGCTTTTTCAAAAATTTGTTTTTATTTGTTGTCAAAGTACTTATCTACATGTTGATGATAAAATATAAACCTTAATACTAATTAATAGTAGTTAATAAATTAAATATTTACACATTATATAGAATTTGTGTACGTTGATAAGAAATATCTCTTTATATAATTCTAAGGAGTATTTGCTATCGAGAAAGACTTAAAGCTAATAAGCCATCTATGTGAAATACTATATATTAAATATTACTTTATAATATAATATATTTGTAAACACGAATTACCCTAGAGGTTACGTATGTAAAAGGTGTTCTATCTTCAACGTCGGAGCAAACTTTGCTTTCCTTCGTCTAAACAGATTCTGATCTGTAACAAAATGTTAACAGAATGATCTTTCGTTTGATTGCTAAGTTCCTTTGACTGTGTTTTGTTTAAACAAAATTCGTTGCTATGTTAATTGAAAATGTAGTAATTAGAACTTTCCCACAGAAGATTTTTTCTAAATCGTCACTGATTATCATTGCACGAGATTTTTCAGTTACTGTCCCTGCTATTCATTTTAATAAGATCCGATAAGAGAACACATGAAAGGTCCTTTTTATTTTTCTTCGATAATACATAACTGATATTTCATTAAAGAATTAGTTTTATTAATTGACAAATAAATCTAATCTCGTTAAAAGACATAATTTGTATGGTTACGTAGTTCTACAAGCATAAGTTGATTTTTATATTTCTATCATCTCGTGCGTAGGTTGAAACACGTTACAAAGTAATTGAGGAAAACCCAGCGATATGGAATAACCCGAATACGTGTTGAAGTATAATCAAAAAAACAAAAAAAGATTGTATTAAAAATAATCTAATGAACGTGAAAATAACGGTATATATATATTTATTGGTCATCTTTTGGACAAGGAAGAAAAAAACAAAAATACGGCGTTCATTAAATTAGTATGTCACAATCTATGATACCCTAAAAACTATATTTGACGTAAGAGATAGGAAAAGTAATTAGTTTATTAAAAAAATTCCTAATAAGTTAATCGTTGAAAATTTTCTTTGGTGTTGTATTAGAATATCACAGTGTAACAGGTGAATATTTAATTTAATATTATAATTAAAGCTCAGTTTATAAATGTTTATAATTATTTGGATTATAAGAAATATAATTTAATATTAAAAATCAATCGTTTATTTCGCGTACACGGTATAAATAGATTTAGATAAACTCTGTTAATTTATTATTAAAGAGCCGACATATGTTCTTCAAGGTTAAGAGAAACGAAAAAATATCATTTTATTCTTTTTCTTTTCGAATAATATAAATTTTCTTATTTGTTCCTAAACAAAGATCTTTTGAAGACATCATCATTGTTTTCTGATGACGTTCGATGATGATATCAGACAAAATCGATAATGTTAGACAAAAATTACCATCGTTTTTTCTTTCTTTTTATACACAGGGTATTTCAAAAGTCACTTCATTTTAAATTAATTATTTTCTAATTTTATAAAATATTTTATTTGTGAAAAAGAAATAAAGAAAAGCTAAAAATTAATATTTATTTATTAACACAATCACGTATTTTATTTTTCGTTTGAATATATTATAATTTTTTATTGATAAATATTGTTAAAATATGAATCCATAGAACTGTCATTAAAAAAAGTATCAAACGTTAATAAAACAAAAAATAAAACAGAAAGAAACAAATGTTTAATTAGATACAACTACTTTTGGTATTTTCTTTTTTTTCTTCCTTCGATAATAACAAATTCACCGGATTTTATTTGAAAGATAAATGACAAGTATAACGTAATCACCTCGTAAAAACATTTGTCAATGTTCTCGAATTCTGTTTAATCAAGTGTTTCCGTACAAATCGAGATATTGTTTCTCAGAAAAATATTTCAATACCGTACAAATCTATCTCTCGGTGGATTTATTTCAATGTTACAAACCTAATCTCAACGTCTCCATTAAACCTGATACTTTAGAATAGTCTTTCCAAGAAACTATTGTATAATATTGTATTCTCATTCGCATAATTTCTAAAAGTCTTATATGTTTGGTGGATGGTTCTCGAGACAAGCATCAATACCTCCGATTCTTGAAAATGATTATATAAAACAGTTATTTTTACAGAAGAATTAATACTTTACACGAACATTAAAAGAATATTTTTCAAAATCTTTCACTCGTTCTAATAACCAGAATATTTATCGTTAGTTTTAAATATACTTTTTAAAATGTACGATGAATAAATATTGGGATGAAAATTTTTGGAATGATTGATTATGAATTTATTCTTTAGAGACCACTACCATCAGGATTATTTTGAGATTAATATTTAGAGTAGACTTAAACGATTAAATAGAATGGTAGAGATCGAATCTAAAATCAAATGTTTATTTCCTGCAAATATTTAAAACTATCCTTACAAATACTCAATATTCGAATAACTACAAGTTTAAAATTTCTGTTTGAAATTCAATAATCAATTGGAATGATTGATTTTGTATTTATTCTTCAGAAGGCTACTCCAGGCAGTTATTTTTGGTATTAAAAGTAGACTGAAACGATTGTACAGAATGGTAGAGATCGAATCGAAAGTCAATTGTTGCACAATGATCCACAGGTCGCAATATCGCAATGTCTTCGTCTTACATAGCACAACAACTATGCATACCGTCTGGGAGTTGGTGTTCCAATTTCCTGGACCAGCCTTAAACCAAACTTATCGATAATCCGGTTACAAGCCTTGCTTGCTTGCTTTCTTAGTACCGTATGTAGAGGAAAACTAATGTTGTAACCGATTCTTAAATGTTGTCACCACATTAAAATACATGTTTATCATTTATTCTTATCCATTTCAATTTATAGCACATGAGGTCATATTTACCAAGACAAATTTCTTATATTGATATTTCACATCGTTTCTCAAACCTATAAAAACTAACACAAATATTCGATCACTATATAATAATAATTCCTATTTTCTTTTTATTCCAAAAGAAGAACATTTCTCAGAATTTTTGTTAAGAAATATAAAAGACAATTCTTTTTGCTTGAAAATATTTTTGACCAGTTTGAGAGAATATAAAAGTATTTTTAATATTAATAAACACTAACTTTAATATCCTTGAATATTACAAATTGTATATTAGAAACAGTTTAGGCTTAACGTAATAAGAAAACAAAAAAGAACTGAAAATTATTTTTAAATCGTTGCATTTAATCAATTTTACATAACAGATTTTTTTTCATACCGTAAACGATTCTACGATCGTAATAATCTAACTTAGTTTTATTTCTTTTTTTTTATTTTTAAATCGAGCTCGACAAAACAAGCATAAAATTTCGATTAAGAATGTTTTTCATATGAGGGAAAATTTATATTATTCTTAATAATATATTTTCCATTCCTAAACGATTATCTAATCGTTAAGGAAAAATTTCGGACTTTGACCTGATTGTAAATGTTATTTAAACTTTGACAAGGTAATTCGAAGAATTACGAACGGACGATTGTATTGTCACATATAAAGAAGTCTCATACTGGTGTTCTCTTTCTACCACTGTGACACTGTCGACGTTTGTCGGAAAACTAGCATTACATTTCTAGATCAAGGACTTCGATTGCTGCGCCTTACCGATATGGAAGAATCGCGAAACTTTTGCGAATAAAAAAGACAAAAAACAAGAAATAGAAAAGAAAGAAAGAAAGAAAAAGTGAGAGACACCTTGAAGTTAGGTAATCGGGTTTTATCTAGGAACGTTCTATTAGGTAAAGAAAATTATTATTAAGATTCTTCCAAAACTGTTACCAAGGTTACAAACTTTGTAAACGTTTCTATTTACATTGTACAATAATAAATAAAATAATAATAAAACAAATGTATTAACGATAAATGTCAAATTCATTTGATTTCAGTAAATTCGTGTTTCCCAAGCGATGAATTATTTTCCACACAATTCTGCTATGATTTATACCAAATTTTCTTATTAATATATTTTTTAAGGCATTATTTAATTAACCAAGAAAACGAACTGTCAATAACATACTCAGATGCTTTATTTAATTAAAATACATTTTTTTAGTACAAATAAATACTTCTGTTATATTTACTATTCCAAATTATATTTATGTGCATACTCTGCTTACACATGTACTGTACTTAACGAAGAATACACTTCTGTTTAATTATGTTTTCAAAAATCTGCTAATTAAATATTGATTTTGTTCTTTTAATTACGAAGAACACGATGGTGCAGTTCAAAATTATTCTTTTACGTATTATTGGGTTTGGCAACCAAATGATTGTGGAATTACTTCAAAACATTGTTTTGTTTTGTCCAATGTATTCAAAAGGACTTAATCTATGTTTCTTGTTATTTAAAAATCTGCTATCATTTAGTTGCCAGCCCAATACACACACACACACACACATATATATGTGCAAATCTAGTAATATATCAGCAAAATATATATTATATCTTTGAATCAATATTTTCTATAAGAAATATTATCTTTAATGTTAGTTACAATCTTTAATTTTTATTACGTCCTGACTTTTTATAATTGTATTTTCTATTTTTGTATTAACGGGGGTTTTTCCCTGTAAAATAAAATAAAATAAAATAAAATAAAATAACTAACGAGCACCGAGGATACCCGTGCAAGGAAAGGCGGAAAATAAATAAAAAAGAAAATAAATAAAAAAGAAAATCAAGGAAAGTGACTTACTTGACCAGGATCCTCCAGAAACAGCCAAAGCTGGATCCGTTTGGTACTTCGCTCGCGTACGATATAGTCATTTCCTGCCTGACCGGTTGAACTCTTCTCTTCCCTTCCCTTCTCTTCTCTTCTCTTCCTTCCTTTATTCCTTTATTTTTATATTTTTTTAAATATATATTTACGATATATAAAACTTGCAACTTTCTTTATTTATTTAATACTCTTATTTTCAGAACTGAACTTTCCTTCTTTCATTCCCTTCGTTCCTTCGTTCCTTCCTTCCTTCCTTTCTTCCTTCCACCACCACCACCTTCTTCCTACTCCTTCCGTTTCCTTTCCTCTTCTACGTTTTCGTCTTCCTCGGGCAGACCGATCCCTGGCACCGTGTCGCTGATGTTTCCGGTGAAAAAATTGCACACTCGCGCACATGCGGCCCGTCCGGGCCCCGTTTCTACGACCTTTGCCCCTTTTTTCTTTTGTTTTACTTGGTAATTATTATCTCTTTTTTTTTTTATTTTTATTATTATTATTATCGTTATTATTATTTATAAGTAATATAAAATAGATTCCTGATTTGTTAAAAACACAGATAAAATAAACTATAGATGAACAAATGTTTATCGAATTACATCCATCCTGTCAAAGTAACTTGGTTGAAACACGATTGGAAGAGACCAGCTGACAGAACGGACCGACTGTCTACTGACTGAGCCCAACTGACGGACACAGAAGTAATCCGGAGAATGGGGCCCGATAATACCACCTCTACCTGGCCCGAACAGTAACGTATGGAGTTCTATTTGGTACCCCGGTCTTCGGTCTTTTATTTCTTTTCTTATACGATAACAGTTTTCCTTTTTTTAATTTTTTTTCTATCGAATTATATTAAAATTATTATTATTTTTATTGCTACATTATTCAGTTTTCCCTGAAGAATTTTATTTATTTGTTTTGATTTATTTATCATTGAAATTTTTGTCTTCGAAGAAAGTACTTTTTTTAAATTTATTCGAATCATAGAGAAACGAAGATATTTGTTTCAAAAATCTAGGGTAATTGTTTATTTGAAACGATGACTACGTGTTTTCCGATGGTCGAGAGAGAAAGCCCAGAAAGTCGTTGGCCCCAGAGAGAGATTAAATCGATTGTAAGATGTGTAAAGATGGAAAAGTATTTCTATACTCAAGGAGCTTGTCCTTTCGATAGACTCTCTCGCAACAATAAATAAAGTACATATTTTGCTGTTACGTCATCCTTACTATGCGTAAATGCATGCAACTGCATGCATGCTCGTTTACAAAAATGTTCAAACTTTTAAAGTGGGACACATCGGATTATTTCCAATTTTATTTACGATGTATAATTCTTTCATTATTTCCTATTATTATTATTATTATTATTATTATTATTATTATTATTTTTATTAAGGATTAACAAAAGTTCCGGATGATCTTAATCGCGAGTCGTAAATATTTCTTGAATACATTAATTGCTGGAAAAAATAAAACAAGAAATAAAAGAATCTAAAAAAATGTTAAAAAATGTCGCTTGAAATATTTATCGTCGTCGGATTGGCTTATCTTTCCTAAGAAAAATATTATTCCGGAGTATCTTCTTGGTTTGCGAAAATACTTTCCTCGTGCAAGTATTATTTTTATTTTTATGCTCCGTGCATCTATACATACATACATTTTATTTATATAAATATGTAATATATACAGGGTGTCCTAAAGAGTCTTTTTATTTAGCTGAAAAGTATCCATTTTTTAAATGGATGATGAATGGGAATGAGAAATGAGTAACATACGACAACATTGTGCGAAAACGATCCTTGTCAAAGTACGGTGAAGCAACTCAAACGATGGCCAAACTAGAACTAACGGCCAGGAAGGTTTCGTTGTGTATTTTGGTAGGACATGAAAGGAATCATTTATTATGACATGCTTCCATATTGTCAAATACTAAATTAGGATCTGTACTATCAACAACTGGACTTTTTGAAGCTAACGATTAACTAGAAACGGCCAGAATTGGCCAACAAGAGAGGTGTTGTGTTCCATCAGGACAACATCAGGCCACAAAGGTCTACAGTGACTCGCCAAAAACTTTGGGAACTTGGTTAGAAAGTTTTGATGCATCCACTATGTAGTCTGGACTTGGTACCAAACGATTATCATGTTTTTCTTGCATAGGAAAATTTCTTTAGTGATAAGAAAATTGGTATCAAGAGAATATGAGTTTTTCGTCAATTAGAGGCCAAGATTTCTATGAGAGAGTAGCTACCATTAAATTGGCAACAAATTATGGAACAAAACGGTGCATATTTGATCCAAATCAAACAATATGAAACATGTAATATGTTCCTCAAGCTTATATATAAATATATAGAACCTATTAATGAATACGGCCCTGTTTTTCACCTTTTAAAAAAGTATACACGTATAAACAGTGTTAATGGTGTGAGTGATAATGTTTCCGAGCGACATCTCAGGAAAAATGAACAAAGCTTCCTCTCACCTTGCAGTGGCCTAGCCTGCGGCACATGGTCCTTCTTAGTGTCGTGGTATGACCTTCCTATACCATCCAACGGTCACCTTTCACCTTCTCCTCTCTCTCACTCTCTCTCTCTCTCTGTGACCATTCTCTTTTTACTTGAAAAAATTCCAAGTAAAATAAAGATTTTCTACATGGAAATTATTATACGTATTTGACGTAAAAGTTATTTTCGTTCCTTATAGCAAATTACAATCTTTCAATATTTTATGTCTAAATGAATGACGCTATAAAGTACTTTTTTTTTTATATATCATGTAAAAGATTTAAATATTTTATTATATAAATAAATAAAAAATCATAAAATATTTTGTCTATTTAAACACTTTTTAGTATTTTATATCTAAATAAATAAAACTAGTATTTTGTTTTTTAAATATAATAAATTCCAGCATATTACTTATCAACCAATGCAATGTTACTTAAAAAAATATATATATATATATATATATTAAAAGTGAATAATTTTTATATTATATTATATCATGTGGAGAATATGAACCGAAAGATTCTCGGAAAAACCTGAAAGCATAAATACTTTAGGAGTTTTGCAATTATTATAAGAGATAAGTCACGCGCGCAAAAAAATAATCAAAAGACGACATGTGATTTATTAAAACCAACAATACTTTTTTTTTAAAACGTCAAGTGTTAAACGTGATACGAAAAATGAATGGACGTTCTTGCTCGATCAATTAGGAATCGATTATAACTTGATATCCTTTTGAACATTATACACGATATTCGCAGAGTTTTGAAATAATTTCTTCTCAAATTCAGTCATGCGTTGTCTTATTATCTTTGTGACACCGTGTTCTCCAATTACGCAAGGTAACGACAAATACGTTTCGTGACATATGTCGAAATGTCCCTAAGAAAACAAAATGAAAACCAAAATTTGTATATAAATTAAAGTGGTTGGTGGAGAAAAATTCACCCTTTATGGCAACTCTAATTCATTTTGATTGCATTGCAATTTTATTTCCAAAAGGATGAATTGTTAAAGTGTAAAACCTGTAAAATATTAAGAAATCTTTCTAACTTTCCTTGGTACTCTACCACGATTTTTGTTATTCATATAAAACTTATTAAATGAAAATAAAAATAAAAACAAAAAATAAAGAACTTAAAAAATGACGGAGTATAATTGAAATAATAAGACGAATATTTATAATGATAGTACTTGAATCATAGTCGAAACTGTTATGACGCGTTGTGCATTCCCCAATATTGCTTCAACAATATCAGCAACACAAAGTCCTATCCCAATGTTAGTATATCCTTTCAAACATCTGATCATTGAACCTCTAAAAATACAAGAAAAATCAATTGTTACGTACCAATTATTATTTTCTTTTCTCCCTTACGAATTTTTAACCCTTTTGGTAGAGTTAAGTCCTCTTTTGTACGAAGATTTTTTTATAATAGTCCATTAAAATGTTACATTTTTTTGGGCTTAGGGTGCAAAAGTCAGAGCACGCAATTTTATTTTTTGGATAAAGCTAAATCCAAGTTTGTAGGGTCGCAAATGTTCTCCCGCGGCCGCCATCTTGAAAAAGTAGTACGAGTCGTTTTCACGCTCTATCGGACAAATTATTTATCGAGCAGAAAATTTGTAAAAAGTATTTTTTTTGTCGTAAATTGAATTCTCTACAACTTTGGTCGTATAACTTTTTGTTGTAGAATCAAAAATAACAAAGTTATTAACAAAAATAGATTGTTCGATAGAGCGTAAAAACGATTTGGACTACTTTTTCAAGATGAAGGCCGCAGGACAAGGATTACGACTCCACAAACGTGGATTTAGCTTAAGAGTAACCCACCCCTTGATATCTAAAAACCAAAATTGCGTGCTTTGATTTTTGCAACCCCAAATGTAACATTTCAATGGACAATTAAGCGTTAAATAAGAACTGTGCTCAATAACACAATGTTTTTTTCTAACAAGTATTGTTTCAGATGGATGACGGATATATCCGGTGATCGTACCGAAAGATTGTATAATCTTGATTAAAAAAAGGTTAAACAACTTACAAGCCAACTACTTCTTTGGAAATTTCGTGCCATTTCTCTTCGTCAGTTTCCAAACCGATATTAGGTATGATATCACGAAATTGCACACCTGCGACATTTACTCCCGACCAAAGTGGAACTGTAAAAAATAATTTAATTGATAGACAATATGACAAACTATTAGCAATTATTGAAAATCGTTGAGATAAATTGATATGAAGTTATAAAAAATATTTAATAATTATTAGTACAAGTGATATAATATATATATTTTTATAGTATAATATTTTATATTCTAAATTTATGGACAAGTCAAACACGTCGTAAGAAAATAGATGTATGAATGTGTAATTTACAATATCGGTTTTCACTTGTACTCGACAAGTATTTTTACAAATAAATATTTTAACAAATTAAATTATCTACATTTTAAAATAAAATAAATGTTTTTAACCTTGAGAATCTCCATGCTCGCCTATAATATAAGCATTAACGGAACTTGGAGCGATACCTAAACGATCTGAAATTAAGTATCGAAATCTGCATGTATCTATGTGAGTTCCGCTACCAATGATACGATGAAATGGCAAACCGCTCGCTTTCCATGTTACCCATGAAAGAATATCGACTGTGGTATATAAAAAATACAAATATTTAATATTTTCTTCTAAGAATGAAACTATTATTCTAAATTTTTAATTAACAATCTATCCGAAATATTTATTAACCTGGATTACTGGCAACAACGAAAACAGCGTTCGGACTAAAACTTAATAAAGGAGGTATTATCGTTTTGATTATGTCAGTGTTACGTTTCGTTAAATCCAAACGGCTTTCATCCTTCTCTTGTCTTACCCCAGCACAAACTATCACCACCCTGGAATTGCTCGTGATACAGAAATCTATGAAAATGTATTAACAAAGTAATCAATGTATATAGGATTGTCAAAAAATAATTAAATATTTTCTAAGTTTATTTATAATTGTATAATAAAAAGTTAAAATGTTTTTCTTCAAATAAACTCATATAATATATTTAATAGATCAAACCACAACGTGTGTTTAAATTAATCAAGAAATTAATAAAAAATAAAAGGAATAAATATTGTAATGAAAAATAAACGAAAAGAACGTATCACCTGTATCAAAATCAATTCGTGGATCTTTTATGAGAACCGAACCATGAGAAAAATCCATACCCTCTCCTTCGAGTTTTTTCGGAAACGCGTCCACGATAGCAATATGCGATGTAATTTTCTAATATTAAAAATTCCCGTTATCAAAAACGATTATATTAAACAATTATTATGAAAGTTAAAATAAAAAAAAAGAAACATATAAAGATATTTTATACCTGAAATAGAAGTGCAGTGGCAACACCAATACCAACCATACCAGCCCCAACGATAGATACTTTATGACAACAATCTCTTACTGGTTCTGATACCTTGCACAAAAGTTCTTCGCGTAAACACACCGGTCTAAACGATGATAGAACAAATAACATCAAACGTGATAACGTTAAATAACTAATTTGATTTCATATGAATCATATTTACGATGATTCTTACTGCAAATCAGTTCGTTCTTTCTCAGAACCGCAAGATGTATCCTCCGCGAATGAAGCAGATTTGATTCTCTTTCCATTATTTTTACCGTTTAGGATATCCTTCAATATTGTCGGTGGTAAATCTCGAATACCTCGATTTATGCCAAGATTCCTTCTCGACGTGACATATTCCAAATTTTTCAAACATACTCGTAAAAACGATGATGACGATTGTAGGGTTAGTACCATTGCTATTATCACACGATTCCCCTTGATTTTTCACGTGTTTTTTTCCTACAGAGTCGTCCTTTACCCTAATTCGGTTCGTATCAGGACAGACATTTTCGAGCGACATTAGCGTAAACTTAGATACACCGTGATTGCAGCAGTTTGTCAATTATTATACGAATCCATGGTTACTGCACTTGTAACTAATTTAACAGTGATGGATACACATTGATGGTTTGATTAAAACTTTAATGGCCGTGTACGGTTTCACAGTAAAACATTGACTGGGGACGGAAATATTTTTCAAGAATTTTATTAATCTTAAATATTAAAAACAAAAGGGCTAGGAATATAATAATTACTGAAAATCAAAGATGAAGATATGAAGTATAATAAAACCAATTATATGTATTGTGTTATCAATCAGAGAGTGTGTTAATGGTCAATAATATACGCAATGTTTAAATATTCATTTTTAATGTTCAGTTTTGATATATTGAAAATGTATTTAAATAAGAAAACCAAATTTATCGATAGATGACATTAAAGAAATTTTCTTATGCTGTATAAAAGAGTTCTATTTTATCGATTTACTGTGACTTTGATGTTACCGACGTGTACCAGGTGAGTGTTTCACGATATCGTTCCTGTAAAACTCGATACGTTAAACTTAATTGCTCAAGAAGTATATCTTTTGAGCTTGATCATCTCGTATGCACTTTGGATGACTGGTTTAAGCATATCATCCTAATGTTATTCGTTTTTATTGATACCAATATCAGGTTTAAGTTCACAAGAAAGGTAAAGACACTAAACCGAAGTGGTAATAAAAAAAAATCAGAATTAGGATAACTTTTAGGAATCAATTCAAGTAAAACGATATTATTAATCTAATCAGAGAAATATATTATTTTGTTTTTCCAATTATATTTATTTATATCTTTATATCTTGGGATATTAAAAAGTATTCAAATTTTAAATGCAATCATATACGTTTTTAGGGACACAAAACTCAAATCGGTTCATCATTTATACAAAAATAAATATTTTTCGAAAATAAATTAATATTCAAGTGTTTCAAAAGTCAATAAATATAGTACTTAAACTTGAATTATTTATTCTTTTATTATTTTGTAATAACTAATAACCATAACTTTTAGACTGAATCTATGAAAATTCTATTATGAAGAAACAAATAAGGTAAAAGACTCAATGAAGGACCGTGTTCGAATATCCAAACGATTTGATAATAATAATATCTTATATTTAATCATGTACTCGATGAATATAGGAGTAGTTTTGGATGCACAAATTACTTACAACCCTTAATAATTTGGTTAAGAAATCGAATGATGAATAACATTATTTATTTTTCTGATTAAAAATACGAGTTACTATCTTTTCTTCGTTTAATGTCATTTTCATTTTCTTTTTTATTTTTCTTTTTTTTTTTTCTGTAATAAAAACGAGAAGCGGAAGATAATCTCGATTGCATATTAACATTTTATCGAGAACTTCCTGATCGATAATTAATCAAATAAATGTACAGCAATATCTCTCTTGTCATTTGATCCTTTTCTCTCTTTCCCTTTTTTTATTTTTTTTTTTATTTTTATTTTAATCCACTTCAAAAAAAAAGCAGAATTATTTTTATTCGATAGATTAGCGATTCGTTCACAGTGGTGTGCATGTGTGTGAGATTTCATGAAAATTATCGAGTTCTGGTATTTTGTTTAAAATATTCACAAGCGCTTTGCAGGATACAAATCTCTCAACCAAAATATATATCGGAACATTCAAATTTTGCGTCATTCGTGTATCGGATTAAGTGTGAATGATTTAAGGGGCACACCTAGTGTAGATCGCCTACAAAAAAGGTGATTTTTGGGAATTTAAAAAAAAAAACTGTTGCATGAAATGTTTTAAAATTTGGAGGATACATTTATACATAAATAATGAATATACTGTGAAATTTTCAAATAAAAAAGTTTAATTTTCAGCGAGTTATTCGCTATCTTCCAAGTCACTAAAAACATAAAGGTCATCCACTGTTGATGAGTGTTAGCAACCTTCACAGTGTTTGAAATCAAAAAAACTAAAAAGTTTATTAAACTAGAAAGTATTGTCCGTATATGAATTGTTCTTCGAAAGAAAATGATTGAAATTTAACAAAATGGCGGAATTTTTAAAACAAGTTTGAAATTCGCACGAAAATTTGATGATTTTCGGTCTATTAAAATTACATTTTTTATTCGATCGAAAAATTGGTGGGTTATTGTACAAAGAAACATATACAAAATAAGTAGAAAAAAAATCAAAGTGTTTGGATGATTTGTCTTCGAGTTACAATTGCAGTAAATTTGATAAATGTAGTTTCGAGAAAAACGCGTTTGAAGTTTAACTTACTGATTTCATTCAGATGGTTATAACTCAAAAACTATTTGAGATATGCATTTGAAATTTTAGTATGTTATTTTTAAAAGCATAGACTATCGAAATATGTATAAAAAAAAATTATTTCCTATAATTATCATAATTCATTTTTGAGTGCTCTGTTTGCCATGATTGATGGTAAATTTTTTTGTTCTTTTTTTGAATAGGGGTGAATCAGGTGATGGAGGTGGAGAAAGAAGAGGGAAGGGAGAGGAATTGATATAAGGGATCGGAAAGGAAAGACGAGAAGAAAAGCTTCTTTGACTTGGAACCTAATCCTAATCTTCTTTTAAATCTATCATGAGTCCTATGACCTAGCGCGGTTCCTTGGATTTACGAGGTTTGCTCGCGAACGTTCGAAGGTGTGCTAAGTTGAATAAAAAAGAAGAGAAGAAAAGAAAAAAGGGAAGTTAAGGGATTGGAGAAAGGAAAAGGGGGAAGGAAAAGAAAAAAAAGAAAAAAAAAAAACGAGTAGATAGAAATAGGGTTAAGGGAACTTGGTCACGTGCTACTACCCGCAATTGAATAAATTATACAGCTCGTATTTTTTTTCATCGAATTATTTATCACCTTGAGACAGACGAGAAAAAAAAGGAAGAAACAAAAAGAGAAAAATAACGAAAGGAAAATTTACGAGGGAAAGAGAGAGAGAGAGAGAAAGAGAACGGGAAAAACGAATTTACTGAATAGCTTTGAACCAATCTTCATTTTTTTTCTTTCCAACATAATAAAAGAGTATCCTTCAGACTTAAGGATTGTACATTATTGTTATCGTAGGATTTTTTTGTAATATTATACTACACTATTAGGTGTTGGAATTAGTAGATTTTACGAGAAATAGTATGCGTATTATAGTATTCTATTTTTACCTTAAGAAATAAATTTAATGTAAACCAACTGTTATTAGATGTTATTTTATGACACATCTTATTTTTTAAATGTTAATAACAAATTGAAATTAATAAAATATATAAAAATTTATGTCAAATAAAGGGTATTCTCGGGAAACATTGGTTGTCCATCAAAAACTTTATAGATGTACGAAAATAAAGCGTGTGCTCCGACGTTAAAAATAAAACATTTACAATACATGTGTAGTCTCAAGCATAATTTATGTTTACAAATATCTTATACTATTAAGTAATATTTATTATATGGTATTACACATAGATGGCGAATAAACTTTAAATCTTTCTCGATAGCAAATACTCTTTAGAAATATATAAAGAGATATTTCTTATTCACGTAAAATACTGGTGACTACTACGTACAACAACACAACACTTGTACATTAATTTTTGAAAAAGCTCCACTATAGTGAAAGCTTTATAATTAATACAAAAAAATAAATTCCTTATACGAAATCCTAAATGAGGGTTTATTGCTTCCTTTGCCTTAGTTCTGGTGTGTCTTAAGATAAATAAATGATCTGTTATGCAAATTAATACGATTAATTGTTTTAGAATATGTCATAAGTT
>JACGTP010000237.1:0-56594 GCA_023678845.1 Mischocyttarus mexicanus | reverse complement strand
GCTATAGAATGTGTTTATAACTTTATTCGACTGTATCCAACTATGGGCAAAGATTTTTTATTATTTACGACAGATCGATGTGGATGAAATTGAATTGAATCTAAATAATCAACGACAGAAAACATCTGAAAAGGAAGTGTAACAGTTAGTCTTTATTATAAGATTTCTATTATAAATAATATTAAGAAAGTTATTTTAAGCACATAATTAATTGTCAAATAACATGTAGTCTAGACAGTAACTTCTAAAATAATCATTTGAAAATCTTTATCTTTATAAATAAATAAAGTACTTATACTTTATTTCACACAATGATAGATCATGGCCCAGAAACCCCATTCGTAAGAAAAATTTTCATATTTAACACTTAGTTATAATTTTAAATAAAACGTTTCATAATTCACTTATATATACCAAATAATATTTCATATTACAATTCTTTTTATATCTCATCGTATATAAACATATTATTCTATTATAATATAATATATAAATTTATTCGATATCTCTACCGCGTTATTCCTCGTACGTCCAAAAAAAAGTCATAGTAGAATATAATATTTCTCGTTAAAGCACGAAGAAAGATGACTACGCGTTTATCATGATAAAGTATTAGAAAAAGATAAAAGAGTTTCGGCACTTCATAATCGTGAAATCGTCGGCGATATGAATTCTTAGAAAGGAAATGCTTCCCGATCACCATTAACGAATTGTCGTCACCTTTTCGTGAAAAGGGCTTTCTTCTTTCTACTACTTTTCTATCTCTCTCTGTCTCTCTCTCTCTCTCTCTCTCTCTCTCTCTCTAACATTCAAGAAGCAACGAGGCGAATTATTGGCGAGGTACACCGTCTTCGATCGGAAGCAATTCCAATTTTCTGCCTGCCTGATCTGGCCCACTCTGCTGTCCCTTTCCACCCCTTCCCTCCCTCAGTTCTCCATGATCATCAATATCAACTATAAATATTCGAGCTATTGGCGATTAATCATCTACCAAGTCGATAATTATTCAAAAGTTTGCACTACCTTTCTTCTTAATTTTTATTTTATTTTTATCCTTTATTTTTCTTCTATTCTATTTGTTTCAACGAAATATGATAGTCAACAGGACAGAGTCAATAAGAAAAGAAAGAGAGAGAAAAATTCGAGAGACGACTCGAATATTTGCTTTTAGAGACGACCGACGACAACGACACGAAAAAGGTATAGGGAATGTGATAGGGAAAAGGATGTAACAGGAGAGGAGGAAGAGGAAGAGGAAGAGGAGGAGAAACTATGGAAAAGAGCTGTGGACAAGCGAATCGTTCGATCGGGATATCGAGACTACTCGGTAATTTTTCACCGCAGATCTAACGACAGAGTCGATTTTTCAAGCCGACTGTAAAACCGAATTTCTAACGCCTAGCGGCACTTTCTCGTCCTATCACTCTCTTCTTCTTTCCCCCCTATTCTTTCTCTTTCTCTCTCTTTTTCTATCTATCTATCTATCTATCTATATATCTATCTATCTATTTATCTACCTATCTATCTCACACTCTCGTTCCACGCCATCAGCAAGCATCATGCTGTTTCCGTCAAGCCTTTCCACGCTTAACCAAAGGAGGATCAAAACTTGTGCAAGACTAGCAGCTAACTCTTTAAACTTTTCGACAGTCTCCATCATTCTTCTTCCATCCTTTTCTTATCATTTCGAAATCCTTCTTGGATGAGTGAAAGCAGTGCGACGAGTAAAGCGATTTATGTCGATTCGTTCAAAGTTTGTGCATAAATTTCATGCCGATTTGTCGAATTGACGAAGAACCTGAAACTCTTCGGTCATATTTTTTTTTCTCTCTCTCCCTCTCTCTTTCTTACTTTACCTCTTTCTTCATCTTCTCTCTTGTTTCTTAATGAATGAGACTGGTACATTATTGAGATAAGAAAATAAACATTTTCCCGGTGTTTCTCTCACTAACGATTGTGGTAACGACTTTTCCTAACGATAAAAAAAAAATGAGAAGAAAGGGTATACGATCTTCCTAATCGTTGCTTTTTTTTCCTTCTTCGTTTTTTTGCTTAATAATGAAGTAAAAGTTTAGAGTATTTAAAATCGTATGCATAATTAATCCAATCGGTTGTTTCGATAGTTTGAATGAGAACATTGAGAAAGAGATAGATAGAAAGAAAGAAAGGAAATGAAAGAAATAAAAAAGAAAGTAAACGCGAAGTCTCGTTACGGATAACTAGTTCCAATAACGGGCTCGTTAATCAAGCAGCACTTTCCGGCTAACGGACGGATGTGCGACTTCCTTTTCGTCCGGTTTTCCCACTTTTACCCTTTTTTATTTTTTTATTGTTACAGCTTTTTGTTTTACCCATTCGCAGCAGACGTAAATACTTACGTGAATATGAAAAAAAAAAATTGTGAATGTATTTATACGAATCAAGAATAAAGGGGGCGAAAAGAAAAGAGAATAATAATTGTTTATCGTCGGAAACTATAGACAGTGTTTTTTACTTTTAAGTGGGTCCACATGATTTATAATAGCTCGAGTATGTGTACATATAAGCTTTTTGATACATGAGAGAAATGTATATACGTAAATAGCGAGATAAAAATGGGATATTTATAAAAATTATTTATATGTATAGAGCACTTTTAAATCTTGATTTATATACAGTTAATCACAAGAATGTGAGAGTGTCCACTCTCATTGTAAATTTTAAATAATTGATATTTGCTCTTATAAAGCAAAACTTTAAAATTTTTATACGCAGAATCATTACTTTAGGATTATTAAACTTTCAAATTGATATAAATTTTTATTGCAGAAGAATACTTTCTTGTTGTAAAAATAAAATTTTACTTAAATGATAAAAAATTGGCCTCAAAAAAATATATTTACTAATGTAAAATGTAATAAAAATACAATTATTATTTTTGTAAGTACAATAGTACATGGTTGATCCTCCTTTGCGTCTTATGCTTTTGAGACGATTGGAAATATATTTTGAGATCAATTTTCTTATTAGTTGTGTACATATAATTTTACTTTTCTTATATTATAATGTTCTTTTGTGTAATAAAATTTATATCAATTCAAAAATTTATTAATTCTAAAATACGTTTTGGTACATAAGAGAACGTTGAAATATTGTATTGCAAGAAAATAATGATTATTTTAAATTGAAAGA
Organism: Mischocyttarus mexicanus; assembly: GCA_023678845.1. Lineage (NCBI taxonomy): Eukaryota > Metazoa > Arthropoda > Insecta > Hymenoptera > Vespidae > Mischocyttarus > Mischocyttarus mexicanus. The sequence goes on along the minus strand of JACGTP010000237.1, from coordinate 53,423 downwards.
AAGTATACAAATACTCTTGTGACTCTACCGAATAATGTATCAGAAATAGAGAAAATTTTATGAAAGTTATATAATTTAATAGATATTAAATTAAAAACAAACTCTTAATATTTCTTCCAATTGAAATCTTAGCTATAAGAAAATTCAAATATTAAACTTTGAAGAGATTTGTTCTAGGTCGTCGATAAAATCTATACTTTCGATCTTTTTCGTATAAAATTTTCTTCAAAAACTACTTTTGACTGTAATCGATTAAACTTCGTTGAATTCTTTGAATTCCACGTTGACTTTTGAAATTTCTTGAGTTGTATGAATAAAAGTTTAATAATAGCCTTTCATCTTCGACTACTGTTACAGTAGATCCGATATCAACATGAAAAGAGACAAAAGAGTTCTTTATCCGGTACTTGACTGTAACATGGAGGAAATGAAAAGGTTTGAGAAAGAGACAAAACCCGGGCAATACTATGAGTCAACCGTCTCAAGTTCTACAAGGAAAACAATTAAAAGGAATTCCTTCAATCTTTACTCTTGCGCGAATAACGCATTCTACTCTGTCAACACTGTTGAAATGAACTTTTCTGTTTCGTAAAACTATGAGGAAATGTAAATAGAAATAAATTTAATATATATATATAAACAACATTATTTTATTTATTTAGATGCATACCGTAAATAATATATATACACACAAATACAGCTATGTATATAGGAACATAAAAAGAACGTTTTGTACGAAATATATACACGTGTTTTTATTTTTATTCTTCGATCTCCGATTTTTCGGGACAGAAAAAAAAGTATATTTACCTCCTACGAGAAAATTACTTTTCAACAAAATTCATAACAGAAAATGCGAAAAAATATTCAATTTATTCAGAAAAATTCAACAACAATAATATATCATCTTAGAGAAAATTTCAAGAATATATAACATAGATTTTTAAACGAGAATAAAAATCATGTATTTATAAATCTCTGTTGTGTCACGTTTTATGCGCAAAAAAAAATATGAAGAATAAAAAGAAAAAGAAGAAGAAGAAGAAGAAGAGAGAACATGTTTTTTATTCGAGAAAAAAAATTGATCCTAATGGCTCTTTTATTCCTTCATAAGAAAAAGAACTGTTCGAGTGCCCCCTCGACATCTTTCATATAAAATTCGAGCTGCAGGGCACTCGAGAAATTATCACGCTAAATTAAAGACTTCGATTATTCTCGTCGCGTCTCGGACGAGTAAAATGGAGAAAAACGCGGATGGAAGAAGGACGTGGTCTGAAAATTTAAAGAAAGTAATGAACTATCTCCGTGAGAGATACGATCTTCAACAAGCTGTATGACGTAATAAATAGCGTAGTACATATGTAGATGAGTATTCTACAATTCCAGAAAAGATGCTCGATTAATTTTTAACAATCAGATCTAATTTTGCTAGCTATAATAATATACCCGTAATTTACATTTTCATTCGAAATCAGAAATGTATTCTATAAATAGAAACGCAAGATCGAAGTAAAAAGTTTGAAAATCGGTGCATCTAAATACTGATGTCTGTAAGTCTCACTTTGAAAGTTTAGCATGCTTGTTTAATATTATTATCGTCGGAACCGTCAAAGCCGATCGAAAAAATAATTTTTCAAGCGACTGGAATGCTTGAGATTGTTCTACCTGCCCACGCTACCTTTTACGTCATCGTCATTATTATTAACTATCGTCGCTGGGCAGACTTGGCACACGTTGTTGGACCTTTCGGCAGAAATCACGCGAAGCGAATATCAATCAAGCAAGAGCCTATCTGTTCCAACGTTCTGACGGTCTTTTTACTAATACGAATAAATTTACGTTTTACGTTAAACATAATTTGCGATGCCAAGAAAATACGATTTAAAATTTATTTATATAAGAAGTAAAAAAACAAAACAAAAGAAAAAATGTAATTTTAACAATTTTTCTTTCTTTTTTGCTTTCTTTTTTATCTCTTTTAATATACCATTACGTAAGCATTCAAGTTACAAACATTTTCTTTCTCGTTTCTTCCTTGTTGAAACTTTTAAACGGGTGTTTTCAAATTAAGAGAAAAAAAGAATGACACTAAACGATCTTATCCCCTCTTCGTCCAACAGTACAGTCTTCGAGATAACAATCTGTGATTTTGTAATTAGCACTGCGACCTAGTGGCCTGTCTTGAATTCACGCGAGAACGACCTGATAAGAATCGCAAAAAGATAATGTAGTATTGCGAGTACCTACTCCTTAATGTTCTCCTCTTTCGACTGTAATTTTTATGTGATCGTTTCTCAGATAATGATACACTAAATTGCGATATCGATCTTGCAACACAGAAGTATCGTCATTTCTTTCAGTGATTTTTATAAAATAAAACTATCGTACTTTATCCTGCGTATAAAAATACTATAAAAATACTCAATCAAAATGTTAATACTTTACGAGATATTTGACATTTTATATCATGTATACAAGATGAATCATGGGATATGATAACCTTAGATTATTTTGATATAGCATGATTCAAATAAAACTTTAAGATGATTATAATAAATGTTTGTCAATTCTTATTTTGAAGAATTCAGTTTGTTATTTTATAGATAAACCTTTAATTTGTTAACATCCGTTTTTAATGGATAATGAGATAAACTTGGCGACAAGTATTTATCCGAGTACAAAAAAAAAAATTGTTTTAATATCCTAGTTGTAGAAGTTTTAGGAAGATCGCGTGATTCGCTGTAAAGATAATATAGTTTCCAAATTTGTTGATAAATTAATATTATTGATTTGATTTTAACGTAGTACTTGTAGACATTTCTATGATACACCCTGTATATAGTATTGAAGTATCTCCGACTCCTTTAGACATATATTTAATCTTGAAAGTGTACAATTTTTCTTATCGGTTACGATACCTCCCCATTGATCGTTTGCTCGCACTCTTTACACGGACTGCAATCGATGCCATTGCGGATAGAATTTCAAGGTATTTTCGGTTGTACCTTCGAGCACGACCCCAAATTCTATTTTGTGCGCCATTTGGCACGTTCGCTTTTACAATTCCAACTTAAAGTCCGTAAATAGCTGTTTTACCCTCCAGCATTCTCTTTGATTCCAAGTTAACCAGCTTTAATCTACTTCTATTTAAACTAATAATACACTTTAATATATAATGACAATAATAGCAATTGCCTGAATTGTATTAAGATAATAATTACACCAAATGTCAATACTATTCTGTCACTTAATAGACTGTATGATAAGATTCATTTAAAGAGCATTTATCGATGAGAAAAATATTAATTGAGCTACAAAAAAGAGTAATATTTATATTTACGATTTTATTATCTAAGAATATTTATTTAATCGATTGCATTCAATTAAAATTGTTGATGTTTTATTACGAATTAGACAACTCGAATCGCAAGCAGCCCGGAAAATGAACTTGTTAGAAGTGTTGGAGAGATGAACTATATAAATATAAGTAACGAGATATAAACACGAAGGCTTCCCTACAACGATATACCCACCTACGAGAGGTCACACCTCTCGGCATCAAGTTAATGAGCTTCTGGTCTAGTTCCGGTTACACCGAAGACGTCGTGGTTTCGAGTCATAGCTTCCTGACGTAACGGACCGTATCATGCTCATGACGACACTTTAAACAGAAGAGAACGATTCGCTCGAATAATTTCACAAGCAGTTGTAGAGTTCGTCCGAAAAAGCATTCCTAAGCTTTTATTCCGTTACCACTCGCTATCAAAAATTCATTTAAAAACGATTTTTATTAAATTGTTTCAATTTAATAATATAGATACCGAAAAGTAAAGTTAAATAAAAAAAAGGAAAAGCTTTTTTCTATACTCTTTAAAATTAAAATTGAATCAAAACAATCAAATAGAAAGATTTATATACGCGAATGAGCGAATGTGTTAGAGAAACAATAAATATTATAACGTTTCCATTAAATACACATATATAGATTTGTGAAAAAATAAAATGAAGTATATTCTTTTTCTATTCATGTATATATTTAAAATCTTTTGTTTGCCGGAAAATACGCGTCGATGATCTGAAAAAAAAGAAAACAAAAAAAAGAATAATCAATTCAATCGGCGGAGATTTATTCGCTTATTGGATTTCATTTTTATGCTTCCGAACGATGAGAAAGAAAATATATAATGGATAAAGAGAGAGAAATAGGAGGAAAATGAAAGAGAGAGAAAGTTTTCAAAACTCTTTTATCGTAACAATTGTTTCAATAACTTTTGTAAAAAGTATTTTAACCGGACTAAAAATACACGTAGTTGGTAATGGTAGAAAAATTCGAATCAGAAAAGGATAGTTGTTTCATCGACGCGCGAACACGACGCTTCTACTTTTTGCATAATAAGGCATGCAAACTATGTGGAAATTACGGTCTGGCATGTCGAGTCACCATTTCGTGTATACGCACGACGATTAGACGGCGGCAACCTCTAATTAAAATCTCATCAAGTACAGTTGTTGTGTAAAGAAGCTGAAGGGAAAGACCGTGCGTGTGTCTGCGTATTTGTGAGAAAATAGAAAAAGAAAGAGAAAACAGAGAGCTAGATAGATAAAAAGTAAAAGAGATCGAAAGAAATAGTGAGATAGAATGCGAAGAAAAGTTAATTTTTCTCTTTTTTTTTTTTTTTACGCTACACCGATTATGTACTTAATAGAAAATTAATGCGATGGTCTTTTCTTCTTGATTCAGTTTATTACCTTCGTTAAGATTTCATTGAACGTTGTCTTTTAATCTAATTGTACATTTATTTAAAAATCGATATATTACTCTTAAAATTAACAGACCTTATTTTAAGCTTGTTGGTAAGTCAACGGCTTCCATAAATTTATAAAGTAGGAGACAAAATTGAATTGGTTGGGTTCCTTCAGCCATAACGATATTAAGAGTACTTAATTTAAAAACATAATATACAAAAGTATAAGAAAATAATTAGATTTTTTTAGGAAGACGGTAAAGAGAAGAGTTAAATATAAAATAATAACCGGTAGATTGTTAAACAAGCTAATATTAAACTCGTAAAAATAAAGAAAACTTTTATAGTTATCGATACCGCATCAGCAACTTACTAATTAGCTTCGTATTTTGTTGAAACTACGCGCGAAACTACTAAGATTTACAGAAGACTGACCACAGATTACAAACTAAATTCAAAGCAAACTAAAACGGATTCCCGTATTGCAACTTGACTATTTTTTAAACACGGGTATTTTCAACTTGACTTCCTAAACTCTCTCTTTTTGTGTGTCCGATTATTAAACGGACGAACTGTTAAACTAAAGACAGTTACGAATAGTTACGTAAAATTACTAACGAATTACTTCAAAAATATGTAAAACTATACGTAACAAATCTGATTTATCTTTTTCTCTTCTTCGAAACAACGAAAAAGAATTTCGTAGAAATAGTAAAACCGTTCCCGTACTCGTATTTCGAAGTTTCAAACACGTATTACCCATTTTCGTATCGAGATAAATGTTATTGTTCGTAGCACACGTGTCCACCTTATACTTTTGTCTCCTTTTTTCTTTCTTACCGCAAAAAAAAAAGTAAAAAAAAAAGCAGGGTGATTTAGTTGATCTTCCCAATGTACAACGCGTTTTCTAGATGAGAAAGTGGTCTGCGTTCTTTAACGACTTTCACAAACTTCAAACGAAGTGCATAGCCTCTCAGACCGCATCGCTCGTGTTTTACATCGTACGTAGAAGGATAACTACGAAACGAGATGAGGTTGTTGCTGTTATCTTAATATATTTTAACAAGTTATGTCATTGACTAAATTAGGTAAATGAATTTCAATTTTACGAAACAACGACTGTTTTTTTCCATCCCCAAAATATATTCCGATTCTAGGATCGAATATACAATTTCAACGACCTATGATCTAATTTTTGTTTCGTGTCTAGAGAAAAATATTATTATTAATTAATCTTTGAATATGAACCAATCATAATTTTGTAGTATAAATCGTTTTGTTATAAGAATAAAATATTTTCGTCTTTATCTCCCTTTCATTTATATACGATTTTTTATAATAGTATCAGAAGAATGTATTAAATTTCACTTTCATAGAAAATAATTACACTTCTTGAATAAATTTCCAAAGGCATATTAAATCATAATATTTAATTCATTAATCGTGTAACTAATCTCTCCAATGCACAGGAAACAAATAATCGTATTTGTAAAAAAAATAGAAAAAAATTTAGGATCATAGCCATAAGTATAAAATTTCTCTTACCGTATTGAAAGCACAATAAGTTTCTTCCTAATCCGATTATCCCATGTAATTCCAGTTATGACGATTATGGTCATGACGTTATCCTAAACGCGAGAGGAAGGAAGAGGTTAATGACCGTAAGCTTAATTGAAACGCGTCAATAATTTTTGTTGCCTGAGGCGACCGAGCTGAATGTCACGTGGAGTTTCGTGGTTACATACGAAAAGGGGAAAAAAAGAGAAAGAGAAAGAGAAAGAGAAAAAAAGGGAGAGACAGAAATGGGGAAACGATCGAAATTCGGGATGCATCAAGTTTCTAGATACAGTGAAACTCATCCTCTCGATTTCCCTCTTATTTTTGTTATTCTCTTTTATTTCATTATCGTTGCTAACGACAATCCGTCACTGTCATCTGCTTCGAAGAGAGTGACGATCGTCAACGAAATACAACCCGAAACCTCTTATCGTTTCCTCTCTCTTTTTCCAATTCTACTAGCTCTCTAAAAAAAAATCTTTTTTTACCATTATACGATGCATGAAACGAGGAAACACTATAGAGAAGGTTGATGATTATTCAAACTACCCGAAATAGAGATGATACATAAGTGACGAAATGATCGACGTTAAATATAAAAATTGAAATGTTCCATTCGACGAAAATTTAAGAGAAATAATTGACGACGACATTGTCCGTCTTCGAGGCACCATAATTTCCTTTGGAAATATGTTCCTACTTTTGAAGTCTACAAAACGGACTTGTTTTATTCATCGAGCAGTAAGATAAATAGACTACAAACTAGTTACAGGCTGTTGTACATGGATTAAAAATTAAACTATAAGTTAGATACAGTGAATGGAATTGTAAATCTATTCAACGCGTAAAATTGACTATTACATTTTTTAAATAAAAGTATTAACCATAATAGTCAAAAAGAGGAGAAATAATGTTCCTTAGGTGAAGTATATAAGATTTTAGGCTTACCGTGAAGGTACAAGTGTTTAACGTAGAATTATTATCGTTAATAAGTAAAAGAATAAAAGAAAGGTTCTTTAAGTAACTCGTAACTTTTCAAACTTTTATCTTTCCTTAGGTATCATAAAGAATAAAAAGTTTTGAAATTTCTAAGAAAATATAGAAAAGTAGATAAATGCATACGTAGGTAATGGTTAAGATTTAATGTAGAAATGAACAAGTAAGAAAAAAAGAAAAAAACAAAAAGAGAAAAAGAAATCATTCGTGAAAACGCACAAGTTAATTTATAATGCATGTCGTAATTAAACTCGCTTAGGAAATTCAGGACCGTTTGTTATGACGTGAATTTGGCGAGCTAGCTTTCGACATAGTGCTCACTCGAAAGTTCTTGACACAACAGTAACTTTAAAGTCAGTTTACAATTAGTGCTTAAGTCGAAGCTTTATTTCCTCTCTGTCTCTTGAATTTCCTCGTTTTCTATCTCAATCTTCCTTTATCTCTCTTCGTCCTTTAACTTCTCTTTTTACTTCATCTACTTTTAGATCTTTAGGTTTAGCTAGTTGAGTATTTTCACTTTAGTAGAGTTTACTATTTAGAAAAAATAAAATTAAAGAAGTTACAATTAACGTGTGAGAGAGAAAGAGAGAGAGAGAGAGAGAGAGAAGATTTTTAAACAATATATCAACAAAAAGCTCTTCCTCGTACAAAATATTTCGATAAAAAAGCAAAAGAAGATAAACAGCGTTGAAGGTATTTTATTGGAACAAAAGAAGCTCGTTTATGGTGAGTAAGGAACGTTTTCATCGTGATAGAGCATCTTGATAAACGAACGAATCGCACGCGTAACTCGCTCACTTCTAGATGCAGAAGGATCACGAGATTTCTTCGACGATACGTGCTCGAACGTTTCCACTAAATGGTTCCATTAATCATCATTTGTCGAATCGGCTGTAGAGTTCTGCGAGCTCTTATCAGACTCTCGATTAATCGTGAACGTACCATTTCAAGACGGATAAAGCTTAGCGATGAGTTTACAAGAATCCTTAAGAGAAAAGAAAATTCTTTTTATTCTTATCCTATCTTCTTTGACGTTTTTATTCGTTCCTATTTCCTGAGATATAAATCTTTCACGTATCTCTTTCTCTTTCCAAAAAAAAAACCAAAACACAAAAGAAATATATATACTAAACAGTTCTCTCTATATTGAAAGTTTTAAAATCAATAAAATTCCATATAGGATCTTTTTGGATCTCATAAAGCTTCAAAATAATTGCATCGATCGATAAAACTTTAATTATTGTAATTATATATTATATTTTGCACCAAGATTCGAACAGTAAAATAAGCAATCCACCGGTGCTTGATTCGAGTAACTCCTACGCATATATAACGAGTTTGATCATTAAAAATGCATTATCATTCCTTGCACTCTGTGGTGAAATAATCAGCGGTAGTATATGGAACTTCGTAATTACTCGTTATTATAAAGTAGAAATTATTATATTGCTTTATGCGAATATTACTTGATCAGAATAATATTAATATCAAAAAGAAAATTTGTATCGATTTCATGTAGAATCTGATGTTTTTACTTTAATGTTCCATTTCATAATAAAGTAACGAACAATTCCAATTTCTTACGCTATTAAAAATATAAAACCAAACGATACAACAAATTTGATTAAATATTATTAAATTATTATAATGTTATTATAACAGCGTATTTTTCGCATATGTTTTTTGTCTAATTTTATTGAGAAAAACAAACGATTTTTCTACAACATGTGTTTTTTACGCTTATAGCAGTTAACTTATTTCCATTGGAGACTTTTTTCGAAGTTTGAGTATAACGTTTAGTCTCAGAGAATGAGCGTGCATGAAAACGGAATCGTGACATTCGAAAGAACAGTTAGAAAAAAAAAAGGGAAAAACAAAAGAGAAAGAAAGTTCGTTGACGTGAAAAAATCGTCTTTATAACGGTGAATTTAACATAAGAGAGAAAAGAAGCTTGAAGAACAGGAAGAAGAAGAAAAGAAAATCTGTCGTGTACGTAAGTAGATATACGTAGGTATAGTATATAGAGAAACGAGAAAAGAGCCTCGAAAAGGTCGGGTGGTAGTTGAAAATCACTCATGCTCGAGTGTCCCGTGAGACAATCCTCTCGATGACGATGAATCAAAGCATCCCGTAAAACAATAGGCTGCCCGACGGGAGACGAAGATAGATAGAGAGGGAGAAAGAAGGAATGAAAGAGAGAGGGAAATAGAAAGGGAGCAAAAAATAGAGGGATAGGAGCAAGAAGCAGACGTCGGGTGTTAGAAAGAGGGCAGGTTCGAGGGTTCCTAGGAAGTCGAATAGAAGAGCAAAGGACAGACCTCTAAAGTGTCATGCAAGATCGCACGCTAATACGACCTACGCACGTATTGTTCGACTACTTTGCGAGACTGTCAGACATCTTCTCGGCTATCCGACGACAGCTGCTACTTATCGGAGCATACGCAGTGTAAAATAATTCTAAAAGCCGAAAACCCTAGAGATGATTGAGTTTATTTAACGATGACGAAAACAAAGCCAATTAAACGAACGATCGAACAAACTTTTAATGATGCTACGTGCCAAAGGATTTTCTTGTTTTCGCAAAGGATATGAAAGCTTTTGAAAGGATGATAACGATAAACAGGTATCGACACACCCAGACTGATAGAAATTACCCCTTTAATCCTTTTCACCTGTGGAAACTCACGTACGAATCGACAATCAGTGAGATGAACAAATTATAATATGTCCTTTGACGTTATATGCGAGAAGATTCTAGCTTTATCTGTCGTAACCTATTTGCGGTTTCGAAATATTCTACAACCTTATACCTAAATATAGATTGTTTGCGTTGCCTTTGCCATTGACCGCATCAAGTTGGGAAGATATTCGTTTTGTTTATAAATGTAATTCGGTTAGAGATATGCCGATGCGTTGGAGGTGTGTTAAAAACGTGCGAACAAACAATGCTCGTTCGAGGACACGCACGATGTCATCAGAGGAAGAGTTCCTACGAGTGGAACGTGCGGAGGCATGCGAAAGCAGTCGACTGTTGCGACGAATCGAAAGTACCGTCGTATCGTCCAAGTGGGGGGATATGTAAAACGAAGTGTCCGGAAAGGGAGACAAGCGGTAAAAGACTGTGAGTCGAGCTAGTAGTGCTCGTAAAGTTGCCACGCTGAAAGAGGAACGGAAAGAGGATGAGAAAGAGGATGAGGAGAACTCTCACGAACACGAGACACCAATACTATTAAACAGTGTACGCCGCCAAAAGGGTGCTGTGTAGTTGGTATGCGAATGTTACCTTCCACCCTAAGCTCTTGTATCCATCACGCTAGTTTAAACCGGTCTCTCTCTCTCTCTCTCTCTCTCTCTCTCTCACACACACACACACATACACAAAGACACATAAACACGCACGTACGAATACAAAGGCACACAGATACATATATACAGATGGTTCGTGGCCCATCGTAGGCCAGAACGAAAGACGGATGCGAGGCCACATCTCGTCGGTGTGCCACCGACTGACGCTCACCAACATCTGACCTCTTGATCCTTCCTGGAAATTCGCATTCTTGCATGAGAGCAAGTTTGCACCATGGTATACTTGATTAGACTAATACAAAGCGATATAATCAATTTTACAATACAATTGAAAAATAATGTAAAGTGTACGAACTGTTCTAATGTTGCGACCTTATTTATGTGGATTAGAGAATATAAGAGAGAGAAAACTAGTAGTACAAATCAATAATTATTCGAACAAGTTAAAGGTCAAGTCAGAAATGTAAATTGACTTAAACTAATCTTGTTGCAGTTGACTTATCTTATCCTTTGAATATAACTTAAGTGGAAGTGAAAACAAACCTTGAAGAATTATTTCTCATCGATTTGTATCGTTTAAACTTTCAATAAAGAAAAGATGGTTGACCAGTGCCAACGTTAAGTAGATTCTAGAGATTCAATAAGCCAGCGAACTAGAAAAGTATCGACGTTTCTCTCCTTTTTATTCTATTTTTTTTTTACTTTATTTCTATCGTCTTCTCCTCGTTTCTTTGACACCCTTCTCTAACTTATTCGTATGAAAAGTACTATAGAAGGTGGAGGAGGGAGAGGAGGAGGAGGAAGATAATCTTATAAAACAACACTACACACAATTTTTATTACGTTAGTATCATTTAAAAAATTCAATGTAATTATGAATTTTTGTATAAATTAAGAAACCTGAAAATTTTGCAATCGGCATAGTATATTAGGAACAAAAAATTATTAGTTAATATTTTGATCAGAGCCAACTTGAGCTTATGTAACGCCTCTAGGTGAATTTGAAGATCTTTCTAATTATTATTATTTTTTTAACGACATTAACGCCTTAAAGTCATCATTATTCCTAGTGCTAATTTTGTTTAAACCTAAAACCGATCCTCATTTTGAATAACACTTTTATATCAAATAATCAGAAATGTGTTAAAAGAGATTATGATGATTGTTATGAATAACAACACCCTATATATGTAATATTATACATGCGTATACTTTCGCGTTTTCCTTGGTTGAATTTTACATTCCACACACGTACATTAAATTTCTACACACGCACGTCTCTGTCTCAAGGAAATCGATCCAAAGCTCTCGTGTTTCTCATTTTAAGTCGGAGAGTTTCCCACGGAGCGTTTATATTGCGAATAGGAGAGTCTGTACTTCTCTTCTACCAAGAACCATTGCAGTTCTCTTCTTGTAATATTTCGAGACTTCTGACGCCCCTTCGATATCGTCTAGAACACGGCGCGAGAACATCCGTAATATTTATGCTCGTCTCGTCTACTCCGTTTCACTGAATACTCTTTACAGAAACAGATGGTATTAGAAAAAAACAATTTCACCGTTCTATTTGTAAACGAATATCTTATGCTTATATAAATGTTTCAAAAAATACTAAAGTGTCGATAAAAAGCAAAGAAAAACAGGAATTATTTACTATCGTTTAGAGAAACGGAATAAATCGATATAAAAATAAACAAATTAATAAAATCAAATCAAAATAAAACTACGTCAGGTGGAATTTATTGGAAATTGTTATCAATGTAGTATAATTTTCTCAAGTATTTATCCACACGTGTCGAATTGTAGTACAATCCATTGGTTTCTCACCATTAATTCTATAGTGAACTAGGATACCTACAAACTAGAGAATAAATACGAAATAAATTGGCAATAGATAAACATAGAAAATAAACAAAATGAAACGATATCAGAATGTATAGATTGGAAATTATATAAGAATGTTGTAAAATTTTCTCAGACACTTATCCATTCTTGTTAAATCATCGTACAATCCTCTGGTTTCTCGCCATTAATTCAACGTCAAGCTAGAGACCCTACAAACGAGAGGATAGCGCCACTCACGAACGTTTCAATTTCAGAAATTAATCCCGGGAATGCACGTACGAACGTGACAGCCGGTTCTTCCTCTAACACGATACACGAATACATTTTAAAGCATGTGAGCTTATGTTTGCTCGATATAATACCAGCAAATTTTACTCGAAACAACGTGTAGGGTTATCATCTCGTTATAAATTCGTTTAACGTTCGACCTATTTGAATCGCGAACGCGTTACAAGATTTAATTACTTATACTTAATTAGGATGATTAAGTAAGCACTGATTTTCGTACTGACTTATAAAATATTTTCAAATGAAAATCACGCAAGCAACAATTCGAAAATAATTATTTGTATTATTTCAAAATCTTAATTGAATATCGAATCGTTAGATTTTGTCTAATAAAACATTATCGATATATGAACACGATTATTGTATTATCTAACATTTCACGTGTTTCAAAGCGATCGAATTGAGTAATTCTCTCAAAGGCTCTTCGTGTCATGTTTCCATTAGATACACTTGAATATACACATAGCCCTTTAAATATACCGCAATGATGTCTAATGTTATGAAATAAAGAAAAAGAAGGAAAAAAGGGGACTCCTTTAAAACTTTCCATTGTACCATTTTTAAATTTCAATTTACTTCTTGAAATTTTCCAGTAGTTACAAAATTCACAATCCCTTAACTTCCTTCCTTCTCTTTTCTTATCTTCAACAACTCAACGATGCACATCTCTCTTTCTCTCTCTCTATCCTTCGAGAACCATCCACGACCTTTTATTATTGTTCGCTATTGTGGAAAATACATATCGGAAAGGCCAACGGAGAACGGATTCTATCCATTGTAAGAAATACAGAAAAGTAATTGGAACACGGAGGACAGATATCGTCGTTGTGGCAACAAAATCGAAAGAAAAAAAAGGAAAAAAAAGGAAAAAAAGGAAAAAAAGGAAAAAGAGATAAAGAGAGAGAAAGAAAGAAAGAAATAAAAAGAGAGAGAGAGAAAGAGAGAAAGAGAAATAGAAACTATCGTGGTCGAACGATTTCGTTCTTATACACCGAATTACTTTATTACCTCGAGCTTAATTCCCAGTGCTTTGTGCGCTCAAGGGAGATCGAAAAACGTTCTGTTGGGAAGAGGGGCTTTCTGTTGATTCTCTTCCATGAAGCAGATGAAGAGGATGAGGAAGCTGCGTGAAAATTTATTGTTTCCATTATACCTTCCAATTTAAAACGAGTAAAAACGAACGTTCCATGTTCGTTTGTTCGTTCGTTCGCCACAGAGATGGAAAACGTTCTATTTTCCTTCATCTTATTTCCTTCTTCCTCAGATTTAACCGTAACAAAAGTCAGAAAACGAAAAGAAGAAATCCTCGGTAGTCTTACTAAAGCAAGTTTAGCCACGAAAACGTTTGAGCCCAGCCTCGCGACTGCCCCTTCATCCTTTAATCCTATGGGTTAAGCTCCTTGCGGTGACAACAAAACGACGATAGGGATAACGTTTCTCTCCTTAAACACATCCCACATCTTTTTACAGGATAACCTTCGTCACGTAGTATCGAGCAAAAGTATTTTTCTTTTCTTGCTTCTTCTGCTTCTTCTTAGTGTTCTTAGTCGTCTTTTTTTTCTTTTTCTTGCATTCTAAATGAAGTTGAGAAAGGGGTTATTTTCGTTGATGAAATTAATGATTAATAATGTCATATGTTTAAAGAAATAAAGTCATATATACGCAATGAAATCGTTATTTTTCGAAATAATTAAATATTAATTATAATTAGTCATTTATAAGACCTAAATCTTTAATGTGTTCTATTATTAATGAAATATCCATATTTATGCATAATTAATTTTATTCGATATATAATAACATATTTACTGTTTTACTAAATTGTTATAGTATTGGACACATTGTTACATGTCATATAGCAATCGATCCAATAACTGAATACAGAGAAATGTAAACGACGTGTTCGTTTGACATGCGGCAATGAGTAATAATACAATGTGGCTCAATCAGCCTCAGCGACGATTGAATATCGCACCGCAGCTATAGGATTAAAAAACGTTTAATTATCTATAATGCCAAATAACTTCGAAGTCCTATACTTATGTTTATTAAATATTATTTCATTTTTACGAAAAATCATTCATTATTTATTAACTTGCATTTAATTAATTTTAGATTAATATTTAATAATTATAAGTTATGTATTATCATCGTTTCTCATATAAACATACTATATATATATATATATATATATATATACGTATATTATATACATACACATATATTATGTCCATTATTATGACAGAAAACTAAAACAAAAAATTGCAAAAATAACATTGCAAAATAAAATTGATTTTATAATGTAATTAATATTACAAGATATATAAATCATAAGATCAACTTTATCAATATTTTTATTTACAATTAATTCATTGTTATAATTATCGGTGCATTTGTGAATTTACATATACTTACGTAAGTACAATTCCTTTATGTTCATTTAATATGATGCCAAGAGGCTCGCTTACGATATCTCGAAAGCTCATAAATAATAAAGGAATTTACATCGTGAGGGTTGATTTTAAGATCTATATTAATTAGACATTTTTTACCACCCTGTATACACATTCTAATATATATCTCATACTACATATATATATAAATCGACTTACAAAGGCTTGTTAACAAGCCTTATTTAATTATTTTCGTATATTAAGTGTAAAAAATTTGTTTTTTAATAGACGATGTTTTTCTCAATCTAACGAAGATGTTTGTTAATCTTCGTTGTTAAAATTACGGAAGAAAAAGCGATTCTGCGGTATTGCGTTCTTCCGCACTTCGTTCATCGTTTTAGTTCACTGCGGGCTTCTCCAATCTCACGATATACGACCGATGATGCCCTTTCGATAACCGCAATAGAATGAGAAGGAGAAAGAGTGACGGAAGAGGAAAGCCTTCAGGGGTCTCTACGTACAAACTTTGGCAGATCGCCTCGTATCGATAAAATAATCGCTTACGGAGCGACCCATGGCACGGCCGCTCCAGTCTGCGAATCTTTGAGGGTTAAAAGAGAGGAGTGTGCAGGTTGTGCCCGATACGACTGCACCTCTTCCGAGATTAGAACATAGCTCCCGCGAATGATCGTGAGCTAGCTTCCAATTCGCGAAGTTGACGTTATCCTTCGAATTATCTCTCTCTCTCTCTCTCCCCTCTTTCTCTCGTTCCTTTTTGTCTATATATATTTGTAAAAAATTTCTAACGTATCACTTTTTGGCGGATAATTTGTCCTAAATTGAATAATTATTGTTATGCCTATGACTAATGACTATCAGTTAAAAATTTTCATTTAATAAAATATCTGATCGAAATCATTTAATATTCGAAGTATATTAAAAGATATATGTAATTATTCAACAAATGTACTTAGTATCATTCTTACTCTTTAATGATTATTAAACTGATTCAGATATTAAAAAATATTTTAATAACATTGAAAACAAAGGATGACCAATCGTTAGGAATAGTATTCCTTATGGTTTTACAGTTATACCAACACGTATGGTTTCAAGGTACGAACCTTTCCTGTACATTGTTTTTGTATCTGTTTAATTCACTTATTATATATAATAATTTCACTTAAAATTCATTAAATAGGTATTGAAAATTATACAAATGTATTTATTTCTAAATTTTCTTCATCCTAAACACCCACTTATCAATAATTTTCAAGCAAAAATTTAGTAAGCATAAGGGTGTACAATTTTAAAGGACAACAAAAAATATTGTGAATCCAAAAGCCCTTCTTCAATAATCGGAATTAAAAAACAAGCACTTTCTTTCCCTTAAATAGCATTGCTACGTATATCGGATAACAGCATCGAGAGAAGAGTGAAAAATTAGTGAATGTTGAAAGAGCACTTTAAGAACATAAATGGCTCATCCCACAAACGTGGGATTAGTATATCTAGTGTGTTGTGAGATAATGAATTCGAGAGGCATTGCAATGCACACTAGGTAATTACTAGTCCATTAATAAATTACAACCATTATATTTGATTACTATACATATGCATCGTATAGATCAAAAGATCAGTAATAATCTCCATTTACAAATACCAGGAATTTATCGATAATCTATTTGTATTATTTCGTTGAGCTTTTTCACTAAGCAACTAACCGAAGATACGTGTACGATATATGTTTGTATGTATATATGTATGTATGCATATAGTATATACTCCGAGGATATTTGAGAAAAATTTGATAGAAGTGAATCGATGAAATGCTATTAAATAAAATCAATACATCCCTGAAAGGGTCCGTGTCATTGAGAATAACTCGGTTTACTTCGATGCGCACGCGTCTCTTTGTAAATACAAACGAACGAACGAACGTAAAATTTGAAACGTTTAATGTTACGAAACAAGAGAAATGTGAAAATAGAAAATGAAAAAAAAAATGGGAGGAGAAAGAAAGAAAGAAAGAAAGAAATGATTCGTGGATTATCAGGACGATAAACTTTATCTCGCAGACAAAACGCGAGCTCAAAAAGAAACGTTAATATTCGTTACCAAACGGATTTGCGTTGATCCCGCGGTTGATTAACTGTTTGCGTTTCTCTTTCTCTCTCTCTCTCTCTCTCTCTCTCTCTTTCTCTTTCTCTTTCCTTTTCTTTTTTTTCTTTTATTTTTATAACATTTTATCGTAAAAAATTGCGGTCACATCAAAAAAAGGACTAGACCCGTTTATACGCTTTCGTCATGAATTTGAAATAACGTTAAATCCATCTTCCCTATTATTTTTACCTTCCTGTTGACGCGAATTTCAATTTCTTTTTTTCATTTTTTTTTTCTTGCAATTTTTATGTTACAAAACGATAACGTCGAATCCAGCCGAGAGTCTATATGTTATCTGATAATATAGCTGCATATAGTCATATTATATTTAAATGTATGTGTCCGCCGAAACGTGAAAGATTGAAAGAGGAGACAAAAATTAAGTAAAAGTAAGCGGGAAGGTCATTATTTTCAAATTTAAAAAAAAGTGATAAGGTAAATTAAAAAGAAAGAGATTGAGTTAAAAATGAAATCAAGTTGGTGGAAAAAATCACTTCAAAAAAGATCAAATTCATCAGGTAAAACATTTATTTAGGTTGCGGTTCAATATATATACGCAAATATTCGTCTCTCTCTCTCTCTCTCTCTCTCTCTCTCTCTCTCTCTCTTTCTTTTTCTGTCATTCTTTTTAAATAATTTATGACTCGATTAATAAAACCTTACGAAGGGAAATAGAAAGCGACAAAAATATATTCGTACAGTATATTAAAAGATTTAAAATCACTATTTTGTAGACTAGAAAGATAAGATCTTAAGCGTGTATGTTCGTAGTATCGATCGAGTCCTTCTTAAAGAAAAGAAAAGAAGGAAAAGATAAAAGGAAAATATTCACTTTATAGGTTCTTACATTTTCCAAAGCCGATTTCCTAGACTTTAAATGTTTGTGTATGATGATCAAAGAAATAGATATATACATATATAGAAATGCATTTTATGTAAGTTTATGTATCCTGCATCCTTTACTTTTTCCTTTCTTTACGTAACTACAATTGTCTTTTTCATTTCCCATCGACATCATAAATAACATTTCGTTTCTCAAAATAGAAATTGGAGGAATATTTCTTTTTATTATATCGTCCCTATTTAATAAAGATTTCAGTCAATGGTAATTAGATATGAAAGATTATTTCAATTTGTTTCTTTGTCTTCAAAGAAACTTAGTAACTAAATTCTAAATGACCTGATTGATAATACCTTACCTCTATTATTTTATCCTCAGAAAAACGATCAACCTTGAATCTTTAATCATTTGAACATTATTCAGAAAGATTGCCCTTAATAGCATTCTCTAATGCGTATAATAGATCGATAGAAAAAGCGTGTATACTTTTGAAGAAAATCGTAATAGATTAGTGTTGCTAATGTTTACATGACTTATATATTTGCCAGGATGATTGAATAATCTCGTTCCTTACAAATTCTTTCTTCCTCTCTTCCTCTCTCTCTCTCTCTCTCTCTCTCTCTCTCTCTTATTTTTCTTTTTTATTACATTTTAAATTGAAAAAGAAAATTAAAAATTCATGATAATTGTCTATGAACTTTTTATCATCTTTGTCGATTCGTTCCAATTTCAACTATCCTCTACTTAAATAATAAATCAAATTAAATTCTTAATGATATTTCAGAATTGTTAATATTAATTTTATTTTTTATTTTATGATAGTTCGAAAAGAAAAGAATAATATTTATTATTAATTTAATCCAGTGATTTCCAAACTATTTCAATTCTCGGCGTCCTTGTTGAATCAAGATTTGCCCAAAGCGCGCTCTATGTTATATTCTGACAAATACGCTTTGAAATATAATCAATAAATTTTTACAAGGATTAAGTGAAAGTAAATAAAACTCATTTTTATCAGAAAATAAAATGTAAATGAACGAATTCAATTAATTATAATAATTAACGAGACGATTGAGAGCCTATTGGTCTCCCACTCTTAAATCGTGAAATTCAACTGAACACAGCTACCCTCATTTCAGTTTCTACATTGATTTTTGTGAGATACTTATTATTGGATTTTATTAAAGTAATTGCCAAATTAACAAACTTCGCATAAATAAAAAATTGCACATTGAATAAGAAAGTAAATTTTGGGAACGACGAATACAATCCATAAAGATTTTATAATTGATATGCGATGTTATTTATAACACTAACCTGGATTATTAGCACCGAATGGAAGTTAAAAAAAGTAATGTCTTATTATTCTTTCTTATTTTCTGGAAATGTACAAAAGGTTTAATACAAGTTTGTTAAAATAAAACTTTAACAACAATTAATGTCTTTTAATAAATTGAACGAACGAATATAATATAATGCTTGTAGTATTAATTCGTTAAAACTCTTATTTGCATTAATAATAATAATAAATATGAAAAAAAAATCATATTGCTATGTGTCATCGAAAAACTAGTAAAAAATTAATCGGCTTTCCAATTTACAGGAGACTCGACGAAATCTCATAAACACATCAGTAATTTGTCATTGAGTAAATAGAAAAAGAATGAAAAAGATAGGAAGAGAGAGAGAGAGAGAGAGAGAGAATTTAGATCACGCGAATAAAAAACGAGGTTACAGAAATTCACTCGCATTAGATCGTCTTCATAAGACAGATAAGATCACAGGTCGTTTCTCATTAAGCTCGGAATGCTGTTAGTTCTCGTGGCACTCGACAAACCACGCTTCTGGTTTGTTATTGCACTTTTTAACCGATCTAATAGTAAATAAAGCACAGCACACCGTTATTTTTTGCCGCGTACGCGTTTTTTTCCGCGTTCATAAATCACCAACCAGCCACTAGCGTAATCCCGTTTAAAAATAAATCCAGCAAATTTATGGTTTGGTTCGTTCGAACATCGACTGACGTAATTCGATCGAGACACTCGCTTTATCGGAACGAATTATTGTTACGTAAATGACAACGAATTGGTGTTTATAAAAAAATATAAAAGAAAAAGAAAAATTTTATTTTTCGATGAAAAATTTTAATATTCTTTGTGTGATATAAAATCAGACGTACAATATAAAACACAATTGCGAATTATGAAAATTATCAGTACAAAGGCTAAAGGGTAGTTTGTAAATTTCTAAGAATTAGTTTATTTTTAAAGACGTAGCTCGTAAGAGAGATTCAATCATCGTTGAGCCAATTAAAGTAGCAAACGAATTGAATTTGACGAACCGATGAAAAGAAAATGCTTATTAGTAGATAGTTTAAGTACCATCGTTGCTACTCGACATAGGAAATCCCGAAGCTACTCTTCTGAAACGCGCCGATTTTACTATGCAAACTGAAAAGATAAAAAGAAAGTGCGAGAACAAAGGAAAGATAAAAGAATCACGAATGCCAACTATAAAAGAAGAAGGAAAGTGGGACAATCAAGGAATATTGGAGTGCTTAAATTTAGCGCATTTACACTTTTGTGACTTACTCTTTAACGTCTAGACCGCATCGGGTCAACCAAACTTATAAAAGAGAAAAATTCACGAAAAATATCAATTATATTCTTTGTGCTTTAACAAGTATCGGTTTAATCGAGGTTCGACAAACAAAAGCTTACTTGCATATATATATATATACTCATTTATACTATACAAAAATTACGTGACTATGCATATTCATAAAAAGCTTTATATTAAATAACTGTGGATTGTAAAATTTTAGTACTACTGATGATTGATTAACACTAAACCTATCTACAGTTTATGTATATTTATTTATACCGTAATTGTCAAATGACCGGTCTGTAAGAAAAGTTATATTTTTTTAAACTAAATGGAGATAGTAATCAATTTGGTACTAATTTAAATAATTAATAAAACTATTTTTTTATAATTATATATAATTCTCATAAAATTAAATGAAGAAAATTCATAACATTGCAGAATTTTAATTTAAAATTATAAACCGGTAGTTTAAAATCAACCTTTGTGTTACATTTAATAATAATATATATATAATAAGTAAGTAAAAAATAGAAAAAAGTTTGAAAACTATCAAAACTTAGTGAATATTGAATTTTGATATCTTTTTAAGTAGAATAAAAATTCATTAAACTTAAATGTTAATACCTAAAAAAAGATAGAACGGAAGGATTAGGAGCCGAAGCAACGTTTAAAATTCGTGGCGCGTTAAACGTCGCGTTTAAACACGACGTGAATCCTTGTTTCCTCGAAAGACGTGGGTGTCATTTGATATTATTGGCGGCTCGAAAAATGTCACTACGGAAGGAAGAAGGCTAGCCGAGGTCATCGAGATCGCGAAGGATTAATCTTCTACCGAAGCAAATAGACTAACTGCATGCATAATATACGAGTGTAGGTTGTCAAGTTGATTAAGTACCTTAATGTACCGCTTATCGATCTGAATGCCGGATCAAACGAGAATACATTCTAGGTATCAGAGTTAAGTGATCTTGTCGAACGATTACACTCTTATAATTTAAAAGCATGTTCACATAATCTAAATAGATGATTGATATCAAATTATTTCTTTCTACTTTATTTTCCTAGAATAATGCAAGTTTATTTTTATAAACTTTTTATCCTTGAGCTATTTCTCCTATTTCATAAATGTTTCGATATTCACACTTATAATGTTACTTGTTATAAATGTTTAGATATTCTCTACTTAACAAAATCTATACATTTCAGAGATATTATTGGAATAATATATAACAATTAATGAATTTTAATATAAAATCAAGGAATATCTTGAAGAAATGTTAACTTTTCTTCATATTATAATGAATTAGAAGAGTAAGCGGAAAGATTTTATTGAATATTTAGTCATCCTTTAAGCAGAGGACGAAACAAGCCAGAATGACGTTAATCCGAGACGATAATTACCGAAGTTGGCATAGAATTTGTCGTTGTACTGAACGATTTGTTCGTTCACGACCACCTGTTGCTTGGTAATAGTAGTATGCGAAGAAGAAACGCGACGATAATTATTATAGCACATTCGTACGGCCGATATATCCCTCACCAATTCTTTTCTTGTTCGAATTCTTTCCTTGCCGTTTTTCACATTTTCTCAGTTATTCTTTCTTGTGTTATCATTTTGTATTTGTTTTTTTCTTGTATTTTCTTTTGTTAAACAGTTCGCTTAGTATTCATCGTATTTCATCGACTCGAAAAAGGGAAAAATTTGATCGAAGAAATTCTCAGGCTACGTTATTTCTTTTTTACACGAAACATTTTAAATAATGGAGAGTAACCCGAACAAAATCGATACTCTTTTTTATCTTCTTCTTCTTCTTTTTCCTCTGTTTCGATTTTTTTATTAATTCTAATGTATCTATTATCTTGTCCCAACTAACTGAAATAATATTATATATTAATAATATAGTAATAATATAGATAATATATTATATAACGACAAATGTAACAACAGAAACAAAAATTATTGGATCAACCAATAAGATTTAAAATTTTATTTTATTTTTGTAAATTATATTCAAATAACAAAACTTACATGTGTGTATATATATGAATACGCAATGAACAGATATTATCAATAAAACTAATATTTATTTTTTCTCTCCCATCGACATATTATAAATAAATATATTAATATTAAAACACTTTTCAAATTAAAAGGATACGGGAGTAAAACCATCTGTCATTTAAATTTTTTTAATGAATTGAGTATAACAACACTTGCTATTCGTCATTTATTGTTACATATCTTTTAAAATTGAGTTAGATCACACAATCATAATTATTTACATTTGTAGTAATTTTAATATCCCATTCTCTCTCTTTCTGGTTCAAAAGTGAAATGATCAAATGTGGGTCAAAAAATGTGGACTTTCAAAAAGACAATTATTAATTATACAATTTTCTTTTTTTTTTTTGACATCTATTCATTTCCCCTTTATGCTCTTCGTAATAATAATAATAATTTTAAAAAATATCATTGATAAAAAAGTTACTATCAAACTATATAGTTGCATATACATAGGCATGTACGTGGATTAAGATTTTTATGAATTTACCGTGAACATTCGTAACGGTGAATCTAAATAATAACTTTTCTTTCTATAGGAGATATTCCGCTTATGGGAATAGTCGTAGTTCACGTAGTAAGGCGGAAAATCGTTCGGGGTGCTTGTCCCACATCTCAACGAGCTTAACGAGTACCTACGAGCGAATATCTGCGTGTACGTGGTACGAATTGCGAAACATCTCTCGTGATTTCCCTATACTGGCCTGTTGGAATAATTTCGTTTTGATTTCTTGCTTATGGATTTCTATACTGTCGTTTCTTCCTCTCTCACTCTTTATTGAAAACAAAAAAGTTACTAGCCATACAGATACAATAGATGTACTACGACTCGTTCGTTCACGTAGGTAAATTAAAGTAGAAAAGGATCAACGTATCAACCTTTGAAGCAACGTCATGAAAATTTCAACGACGTACTTATCTCCGTTTCTCTCTTGAGAGATACTCTTGATATCCGTTTCTTCATTCGTCGTTCATCCACAACTAGACATTGGATATTCCGTTCGCAACTTCTTTTATTCGATATTTTCTCGATCTCGTTGTTTATATCTACTATTACTACTACTACTACTACTACTATTTGAAACATTAATGTATAGAGAAGGATTAAATCAGGAAATGCATTCGACTGAAATGTTATTTTACAAACTCTAATCCATAATCGTTTAGTTGAAAGCTGAATAAAAGAGAACTTCTATATACGTATATAAGTAATTCATGTGAGAGATTAACAAATTTCACGAATTGTTTGTTAAAAGGTACTTACATTCAACTACGTTTAATATGATTTATATCCTTCTGATAAAACGTATCTCTTTTATGTATAACCTTGTTCACTTTTATTATAAAAGAAAAGGCTTGCAAAAGAGCTTAACAATTATTATTTCCATTAATATTTCGACATAAAAACCTGAATAGCAATTATTACAAAAAGAAAACCGATAGACAGACCGTTTGTAAAAAGAATGAGAAGGATAAATCTTTTCTACTTGTTTTTATCGGAAATTCGAACGATAAAAGAGCAAAAGAGAAAATATTTGCGGTCACGTATGTGGTTGGCGCATGTTACACGTACACGTACTAACGCCCGCGCACGTATAAATATACATAAGAGTATAGAAAAGAGAGATGGAAAATATTTGATGGTGCAATGTCGTGTAAAGTCGATGAGTTTTAAACCAATGCAGTTTTTAACATAACTATATTACTTCTAGGTAATTAAAGGTATCTCTGAATGGATAGTTGATAGAGACGATACTATCTAACAATCGAGTTATGAATTTTAACTATGCTACGTGTATACATGCGCGTATGTGTGTGCATGTGTGTGTGTATGTGTGTATGTGTGTGTATACGCACGTGTGCACTTCTATATATCTATGCTTGCTTTCTCATGTCTCAGAGGAATGCAAGCGTAAAAGCCGAGCTTGCGTAGGCTTGCATTCGCCTATAAAATTCATGAGATAGTCGATGTCGTACTGAGGAACCTTTGAGGATCGATTTCTCCTAGTCACAGAAATTGACGAGAGAGAAGAGGAAGGAAGAGAGAGAGAGAGAGAAAGAAAGTGCAAGGCTATGACGTTTACTTGAATCTCTTATACTAATTGATTATAAATTGAGATCATTTAGAGAACTATTTGCTAAATAAATAATATCTATTAATTTTATTCAAATAAAATTATATGAGGAGAGGAAATTATATTAAAGTATAATGAAATAAAGATACTTATCTCTTTTTAATTTTATTTTATTTATTATCCTAGTATATAAATTCTGTCATATTCAAGGCATATCAATAGAATATATATTATTATATAATATGTAAATGAATTATTTCATTAACATGGAACCCAGAGAATACCAAATTCAAGATATTCGTAAAAAGAAAATGAGATCGATCAAACTTGTACCACAGTTCAAAGATTTTACGAGGAGATATTACGGTTACAATAAAAGTAGGTTACCAAAAGTGAAAACTTATAAATCATTAAAAAATAGCTGGAATAAATTGGATCCTATACCATCCAAATACCAACGTGATTATTAGATTACGTGAAAGACGATACTTCAAGCTAGGAAACATATCCATTGCTATTCATTTTTTATCTTTCCAAGATAAATGAAAAATTTATCTAAATTTATATTAAAAATTAGATTTTTTATTTATCAAGATAAATGTCTTTTTATTTTTTATTTTTGAACTTTTCACTTCAAGCTGAAAGAACTTTCAAAAAATAGATACCTCCGATCGAAATGTATAGACACGAAGATAAAACTTTAAAAAACATTAAATATTCTTCTAAAATAAGAAAAAAAAACTTAAATAAATAATGAACAATTTATTGAACAATTTTTTCAAGTAATATCTGTTAGTAAAAAGAGAGAGAGAAAGAGAATTTCTTATTATAAATAAATACATAATTAGAAAATATACATATATAAACTTTTACCATGGAAAACACACACACATTATTTATTTAAGTTATTATTTAAAATAAATATTAGTTGATGTCTATGTATTTGTTCATTTACACTGTCTGAAATTTACCTACATACATATCTACTTAATTGAGCTCAACTTCCGGAGGACTTATTACAAGTATATACGTGCTACCACTGAATCATTGACTACGACGAACGCAAATGCGTTATCTCTCTCTCTCTCTCTCTCCCTCTCTCATTCTCTCTTACTCGTACACGCTCTAGCTCTTCCTCTGAGTTCCTCGTTTCGGTTTGACCTATTTGCACAGTTTCCGAGTAGCATACGAGTGTAACGAAGGACAGATGAAAGGATGTTTACGCAATAAACTGCATAAGACAAAAGTGAAAGTATATCTATGTTCTTCAAATTTCATATACGTATTTATGTACATGTATGAGTAAGGTCTCATGGTTTAGGTAAACGAGGTAAACATCGGCTATGTTTATATCGCTCGATGAATTCTAGGAAATTCGTCATTTATCAAATACACGTAGAAAAACATTCCCTAATTACCCCGGCTTAGATGAGCATTGAATGTTTTGTTTATATTCACCTCTCTCTCACTCCAATGTTATCATTTCTATTCTATGACGAATTTCATCGTTAAATCCCTAATTGGCCTTCGTATATGTTCGGTACCTGTCGAATGTATTCGTAATTACTTTTCATAATAATCGTTAGTCTTCTTCGAGCGTCGGAAGGAATAACAAGGATATTATTTAAAGTATATAATTTATATCGTGTCGCGTAGACGTGTGTGCGAGTTTTCTTCTTATGTAAGTGATATGCATACGTGTGCGAGTGTGTGTGTAGTGGTGAAGAGTGATGTATACATATATGGATACACATAGTTATGGATATGGATATGCAGCATTGGATATAAGGATAAAAGACATCTAAGGTATACTAGCCATAATTTTGAACCTTTTTAACATTTGACCGAGCGTGGTAGGTTTAGTGTTAATCATATTATATGAATAATTTTCAATAAAAAATCTAATAGGTAATTGTAACGTTGTACAATTTTTAAACCGGACATTGTATGTACGCGTCCATAATTCACACAAATAACTTTTGCTCCACCCATAGTACTGAATTGGCTTAAAACAAGATTTCGTGTTAGATTTATTTCATAATGATGTATAATCAACTACATTTTATAGAGAGAATACCGCTCTCTTCTTTTATTTATTTTTCAAACACTTAAGTATTTTTTTAATTTTTTTAATTTGTTGTACAAATGCGTCTCAACTTGCTACCGAATTGGAGAAAGCGATATCTTAAATAAACACACGCACACATCCAAGCATTCATTCATTTCATCAAAAAAATTTCATTGCTATTGGATGAATTGTTTACGAATGTATAAAGAAGATACATACAAACATTCATTTATATATATATAAACAATACATCAACAATACATTCCGATTTTATTCTTTAATATAATTCCTTTTTTATAAATTTACATGGTAATATTGGGTCATTATTTATTGCTTATAATAAAAAAATATCTTGTCGACTGATGGTAGAAAATTTAACGTACTAATCATTTTTTTTGCTGCCAATGCCATTATTAAACTATATAAGATATTTCTGAAGCTCTTACAAATCATACTGTTCAATGATATAAAAAAATCGATATAGGAAAAATTGATAAACACTAGAGAGAAGAATTCGAATAACGAAACAGTATATATATATATATATTATATGTCGATGCACAGAAAAGGTTTTCGAAACGTCTGGAGTTTCAAATAAAATAAAATAGAAAGAGAATACACTAGACAGCAAACAAGTATCGTACAGACGGAAATCTAAGTCCTGGTAGTTAGTTTTAATTGTAAGTTCTAGTGTTTCGGTAGGAAAACTATCTTGCTTCAACTATTTTGTTATACGAGAGGAAGAAACATAAGATCGTGATTTAAACAAAACAAAAACAAAAGTTTCTTATTTCTTGATAATGATGATATTGTCAATTAAAAAACAAGAAAATCAGTAAAAAGCACAATGAAAATAAATTATTTAGATTTTAATTAACACTTTGACTGCCACGTTGGTCATTTATGACCGGCCACGGTTTCTCCTGTGACCCCTTGGTGGTCATTGGTGACTGGAGCATTTGAACTACTTAAATTTTAAAAGTTGAATGAAAATTTACAGTTGGCGCATTTAAAACATTACCGTTAATTAGAATATACTTTGAGATAAAAAGTACACCATTGAATAATTAAAAATTTTTATTGGAACACCAAAAATAAAAGATTAATTTCTATGAAATCTTGCATCATAAAATACCATTGTAGCATCCTAAGCGAAACATGTGATTTCGGTATGGCAATCAAAGTGTTTACAGCTTAGGCACGGCTGAATTTAACGTGGTGCTGTTTCTCTGTTCTCAACGCGAGTTACAAGTAAGGCACTATAGTAGCACGTCGTTCAGAAAGATGACATCCACGAAAACCACTATAGTGGCGCAACGTGCCTAAGAGATTAAATAGATAATAATAATGAAACAAGATTTTACCAGGTTGTAAAACCACACCCAATAACGATTTGCTTTGGATTAATGTAAACATCTATCGAAACGTCGTTTTACGGAAATTGACACGGAATCAACAAAGTCGTAGGATTTGAAGCATTAAAGAGGGGTTTAAGAAATTCGTGAAGAGCAAAGAGAGATGTATCAGATTTTCAGTACATACCAAAAAGCTGTCAAGTGAGGAACGAGCTTATTGTACACTTTAATATAAAGAGAAGGAGAGAGAGTTTATGTGAGTAAACATCCGTTTTGCGTTGAATAAAGTTCCCCTCTTTTGTCACGCCAGTTGAAAGGATTTCCACACTGAGTTGACCAGAGTATGGCACAGTTAAACGAAACCGGAATCATAAGCTACTTTACTTTCAACTGTTCTATTGTTAATTCGAATTAATCTCTACAAGAAGAAACAAGTATACAAATATTAGAAGAGATTTATTGGTCATATAAATCGTATATTATCAATAATCATTAATTTAACAATGAACATAATCCAGTAACGTCTAACAATAAAAATATAAAATAAATCTGCAATAAAGTATATATATAAATAGAAACTTTATATAACACATTCTCCTCATTCTTAACTTTTCTCATGATCATAGCATCAACAATGAAACACAAAACAAATTCATTCAAATTTTTCCTTTTGAAAGATCATCAGTTTCTTCGATTTCGTAGGAATAGGGAAAGTACCTGAATACGTCTAACTTAGAGATACGAGTGTAATACAGAGAAGGGATATCCATAAAATCGAAGGTAGGACGTAATGGACGTCTATAAAACTTCAGCGATCTTCAAATGAGGTTGGCTTGCTCGAAGCAGATGCTTTCGTGGAGTAAGGTCATCCGAAGTCACGGATGAACTTCGTGGATTTTTTAGAGATATCGATTCGGCCACGATACGAGAACCAAACGGGGTAGCCAATGTTAGATACTTCTACTACGGTATCAACCTCTCTTTCCCTTTACTCCCTTTTCTCCCTTTTCTCCCTTTTCTTCCCTTCCGGTCTCTATATGTCCTCCATAATCTTCGATTCCCGAGTCGTTCGTCTTGCTTCCAAGCAGTCAGCCAGGATTCTGAAGGCAAGTCTTCACCATTCAACCTTTCTTTGCCCTCACCCTCCGATATTTATCTTTCCTTGGACTTTATATCGTCTATGTTTCTTTACTCAATGTTTTATGTAATAGTTAGTGCAAACAATATTTCTCATTTAAACTGAACAGAGTGTTCCTATAACGGCAATAAATAATCAATGACAAATATTTATCCATCACGACGATCACTTTTATATCCAATCAATGTTTACATCGATGTTATTCCACTGACAAGTGTTTCTAGTGCAATTAATATAAATTATGTCAGTATATGTACATAAAAACGTACAATATTGATAAAAAGTATTTACATATCAACATCGACTGTATATCCGTCGTTACGAATAAACTTAAATTTCCAGAATCGTTTCGTTTAGTATTTGAACTACTTAAAGGATCTATCTCTTTCTCAAAGAACAAGAACGAGAACGACAAGAAAAAGAAGTGCGAATAACGTTAACAGGTTTTATACGATCGTTGAAATGTTTTATTCAATGACCTTAGTTACTTTACGAGGCGATAAAAACAAGAAGAACGTTAAGGTAAAAGGGATGAAGAGTTTATTAGAGCCTCTTTTATCGTCGATTATTATCGCCCGTTTAAAAAAAAAGAAACGCGTGAAAAAGAAAGAGAGAGAGAGAGAGAGAGAGAAACTGAGAATACACATGATATCCTCGAATTGTGAAATTCCGAAAGTTTGTTGGGGTCAATTTTCATTTAACAAATTTCTATAAAACAAAAAATAGAGACGCGAGAAAAAAGTAAAATAAAAAATAAAGAGGGGTAAAAGGAGAAAACAACAAAAAAGAAATGGTTAAAATCAATATTCCAGAAAAGTTCGAGCATGTCCGGAGAGAACCATCGAAATGTCGCAATCGGTTTTATTTTCATAGCTGCAGCCCTGCGGCAAACATTCGGAATATTATCCGAAGTGTTCTTACGCAGGCAAACGATTGAATTTACTGCGTGACCCGGAATCCCTGCCGTGGCCAAAAAATTCCGCAGAATGGTACTTTTTCTCCCGGCATTGAAGATTTTTTATGTTCTCCTTTCTCTCCCACCATCACCCTTTTCGTCCTCTCTTTCTTTCTTTCTGTGACCGTAGTAAACCAACCGGAGCACCTTTTCTTCTTTTACCTACAGCTTCTTTTCTACTCCTTTACCTCTCTCACTTCCCTCCCGCTCTTCTTCCCCTTTCTCCCAGCTCATGACTTCTCTAGCACGCTAGAGACTTCTCTAACACGGTCTTAACTTTCGTTTTTCCGCGACCCCCATGTCATTTTCTTTCTTTCCCTTCTATTTGCCCATTTACTCGACCCGTTCATCCTCCTGAAATCTTTTTATGATCCACCTCACGAGTGTCATTTGTGACTTTGCTTGGATATAAAAAGAGAAAATAGAAGAAAGCTTTACTACATTTTATAAAATTACGAACTCTTTGTCAATACTAATTTTATTTTCACAAGTAACTATCCAAAAATCCAATTTAATTCACAATCGCGAACTGAATGTAATAATATAATTTCTTCCATCCGAGAGATGTGTGTGTAGTTTCCTCTCTCTTTCCGTTTTTCTTTCTCTCTCTCTCTCTCTCTCTCTCTCTCTCTCGATATCAAATGAAATTTAAAAATTAATGTCAATTTCAAATTGTCGATGAATGGCTTTTTCCTCCTGATAAAATCTCTCGTGTCGTTTAATAAGAGAGACCATTTTATATCTGTAACTTCCTTTATTATCTTTTTCATTAATTGGAACTTCTCGCGATGCGATAACTGCAAATGTTTTCTGTATTTAATCGTATGCAATACTTTATAATTAACCATACGGCTGATTGAAACGTCAATAGTCCATTTCTTTTAAAAGTCATTTATAATGAGAAAAATATCAATTCACAATGTGCTCGTTACTGGGAAAAATCAATTTGTCGCTATTAATTTAGCGAGCATAATACTTATAAAGTGAAATTTTATTAATCGTAACTCTAAAACTGAGTCATTACGATTAATAATATACAAATCTATAAAATCATTAAATGTAATTGAATTTTAATCTATACCATGTATATCACCTTTCAGCATTCTCGCGTATACGGCTTTGCAATGATACTGAAAAGGAGAAACAAATCCAACTAAATATCTACGGATGCCCAGGAGGAAAAAAAAAGGAAGGAAAAAAGAAAGAGAATATCATTGAACGAATCCAGACACCCTTACAGTAATGAAAAAATATCCTAGATCTTCTCGTAACTCTTCCATTAAATCTTTTTTCAAGCATCTCGTTTTAAAACATTCTGAATAAACAAGCTTCTCTGTCTGCTAGCAGCAACGTAGGTTCTCGACCCCTCTTGTTTATACGTGGTACAAAGAAATCAGCACTTTCGTTTCATCCTGAATAGAGGACAGGAGGTACATAGAACATGCATCTCTCGGTGAGGATCTCGATCTCCCTAACCTTCCTCTTTTTCTCTATACCTCGTTCTCTTCCTCCCTCTCTCTCTCTCTCTCTCTTTTTTTTCCCTCCCTCTACTTTCTCTGATAAACGAAATAAGGGGATAAAGAACAGAGAAAGAGAGAGTAAGAGGAACGGTACAGACCGGTAGAGTACACAAAACCAGCTAGCTCCGGGCAATGCGAAAACATGCGACAGAGGAAAATTTCAAACTACTACAAGACTACCGGCTTGTAAAGCATTGTAAGTCAAACCCAATTTCTATACGGTTCTATTCCTCTTAGCGAGGCTACGATGTTCCACGAAGAAAGTTTCAAAAGGTTAGCGGAATATGAAAGTTGAGTACCGGAAAAGCGTAGAGGTCTGAACGTTTAACGTTTCGCGAAGTTTCTTTTTTTTTTCTCTCTTTCTCTCTCTCTTTCACACACATACGCACGCTAAAACTCTTTTTTTGCTTATTTTTCAGTTCCTCTTATCATTGCTCAACGGTGTTGACGTAGCAAAAATTATTCAGTCTTCAAAGCGTCTCGATAGTATCCTATCCTCTCTGCTTTCCATCGAAAACAACATTTGTATTTTTATTTTTTATTTTTATTTAGTTTTAAATACGCCCGAAAGCAAAGTTTTTTTTCACTATTTGTTTCTTTTAAATTACACGGACCAAATGTTACGCATCCATACTCGTACATAATATATACACGAACATACACACACAAACACTCGCGCGCTCTCGCTCGCCCTCACACATACATACACAAGAATACGAAAGTTCTAATATTCAGAAAATTAAAATGATTTACTACGAAAAGGTTTTTCTTTCTCAGAGAAAACTCTGAGAAGATACGAAGAGATAATGACGATGAACTATTATAGTACTTTCTCTTAGTATACGTGAATACATATATCTTTCCACGGCGAATGAAACAAAACTACTTATTGTTAGTTATTTCTCACGACAAAAATATTATCATAAACATTATTCCTAAGATAATTCATTTAAACGTATTTAATGTTTTATTTTGTTTTCACGTAGGCATTAATAAATATGTCCGGTAGGGATACTCTGTACGAAAGAATTTAAGATTCTTTATTCAATGTAATTTCAGGCAATAGGCTGTTTTCGGTAAAATTTTAAAGTACAACGTGTTGATGTTGCTTGATAACTTTGCAGATTGAATTGAATTTTCGTAAAGGTTTCTTACCTCTTACAAATATTACAATCTACTCGTATGTATGGAATAATTTCTAATGGAGTATAGTAAATAATAAGCCGACAAGTTGAAGTAGATATAAAAAGACAAAATTTTTCTTTTCCTTTTACATCTTTCATTGTGTATCGTTTACTAACTAATCAGATTATTATGTTTCCTTAAAGATTTTGTAAAATGAGCCAAATTATTAAAGACAATTATCTCTTATTAAGAAAACAATGTTATAACAAGAAATGTAAATGGGAGACAGAAAATTTAACGAAAATAGGATAAACATAGAAGTGTGGAGAACAAAGACTATGAGTTGAAGGTTAAAACTTAACGGAGAAACTAATGTAAGATGAGTAATATCGCGGAGTCAGCTAAAATCCCGTTCCCGTCTACGAGAGAATGACAACTTCGAAGAGTACCAAAACCAAAAGGGTTGACCTGCTTGCAGAACGACTTAAGTTGTAAGTTTCCACCCTTCCCTATTTTCTTTCTCCTTCTCACCCCTTCTCTTTCTCTATCTCTCTCCCTCTCTCTCTCTATTCGAAGGGTATAGTTGTTTTCCTTGCTGAGAGTTAAACTTAGTGTACAGAACAAATGAAGAACATCGTTACATAAGGAACGAGAGAAATCAGACGACCGAGTGCATTAACATTGCATCCTGCTGCGCTAATCTGACTGTTATCTTCCGGACTTTAAACGAGGACCAAGCTTCAAACCAGTCCAGATCTATTTTAACTTTACTTTCTCTCTCTCTCTCTCTCTCTCTACTTTGTTTCAGGCATATGTAACTATTCCTCCATCTTCTTACGATCGACATGTGTCTGTTGAATTACTTCCCTCTTCCTACTTGACGGTAAAGTGCATGAAATATGCAGTGGTTGTGCAGTGCCGACCTCCAGCCGCTAATTAGCGGTAAAACAACGCTGCAAGAACACTTACCTCTTCTCTCTCTCTCTCACACTCACTCTTTCTGTCTCTTTTACTCCCTCTCTCTCTCTCTCTCTCTCTCTCTCTCTCTCTCTCTCTCTCTCTCTCTTTCTTGCCTATTTTGTAGCATACAATTCCTGTACTATCCCAAATGGTGAACAGCAGTATAGATATACCATACTTCCCAGAGCTTCATGAGATAAGAATTTTGTAAATACTGTTATGCTACCATATTCTAATTATCATTTTTATCCATCCATGATAAATAACTTGATAAACATATATTTATCTTATGCATGATTTTCTTTTATTTTTGATTCCGTATAATAATGATAGTATATTCTACAAGTAACAATAAGAAAAATGTGCTTTGTTAAAAAATTATAACAAAGATATGAAATAACGAGTGATCGGTTTTATTTAATCTTTTAAACATCATGCAACTGAAAGTTTTATTTGTGAATATTAATTTTAAAAAGTTTACCAGGACAAAAATCAATACCTCTCTAGAAATGAATAGAAAATATTTGTATTACATTCATCGAAATGAAAAATTCGGAATCCGATCAATCGAACTCATTCATACGTGTCAATCCAGTATTTATAAAAAAGTATGACACTTTGATAATATTGAAAAATATCATCAATCTCTTTTTGTGCAATATTTTAAACATAAACCAGTGCATTGTTACTTCGTATTTTTGTTATAACTTAAAAAAGAAAAAGTACTTGGTAAATTATTGATAATATATACGACATGTTTTACTTATATTTATTCATAAAATATTCTAACATATTTGTACGGGTAAAACAAGAAGACTGGAACCTGTGTATACCTGATATTTGATCTTTTAAAAATAAGAATAGACGTATAAAGAATGAATGACCATCGAAGAACATTGGGGGAAATCAGGTAGACGGATTGAATCGTCCGTAAGATTTAATAGACAAATCAGTGGCGACATTACGGTCGCAGACGATCGTAACGCAGTAACACGAAAAGAAAGAGTCATCTTTCTTCTCGCTGAAAGGAGAGAGTGAGAGAAATAGAGAAAAAAAGAAAGAAAGGAAGAAAGAAGAAAAAAAAAAGAAACGTTCACGAATACGTCCACGTTGAAGTCTTACGTACCTTTGCTCTAGAGTCGTTTCTCTTTCGCGTAGATCTAGAGAACCCGAACTGTTACTTCTGCCGCAAGGATCGTAACGTGACCAGCTCCGGACGTGGATGGCCTTTGCCAAACAGTCGCTCGTAACTCGCAAACAGATAAAGGACATCTTTTATTCCTCGCCCTCGACTGTTCTCTTGACTCTTCTGCCATTGGACCATCTTATTCCATTTCTTCTACTTACCAACCCCACCCACCTTTTTCTTCCTTTTTCTTTCATCATTCGTTCATTCGTTCGTTCGTACATTCGTTCGTACATTCGTTCCTACATTTGTTCGTACATTCCTAACATGTCGTTGTAGATTGGCATTGAGAAAATGCGTTTGAAAGGACCTTTAACTAGGAACACACTCGTTATGCTACACATTCGTGTTACCATTCTTATCAGACCATGCGTAACTTTTCATTTCTTTTTTCCTTTCACCCATTCCTGCCTCCCTCTCTCTCTCACTTTCTAGGTATTCTTCCAATGTTTTATTTCTTATCTCTATGACATTTTCATCGTTGTAATTGTAAATTCAGAAAGAAAATCCTAAGGAAAGTAATACCTTTTCTATAACATATTCAACTGGTAAGAGCAACTATGAAAAGCTGTAAACGTTGACGCGAACTGAATGTTGAAAAGAAGATAAAGAAAGTACGTGTGCAAGAAAGAAAGAGAGAGAAAGAGAGAGAAAGAGAGTAACTCTATAAACCTACTTTTTATTAGCTCTTTTTGCCAATATATTTTTTACCGTAAACTCGAATGTACCAGACCAAGCACTATTTACGAAGACTTCAGGCGATCATCTCGCTCACACATGTGAGGTTCTCATCGGTGCTTTTCTTTGACCTCCACCCCATTTACCACTCTGCCATCACATGGCCCTGGTCGCACTGTTTTCGCGACACGTACAAAAGTTCACTTTCCCAATGTTGTTTGTAATATATGCTTACACCGTGTATACATGGTGAACTATGTAATTATTTCTATTTTAATCATTTTAAATGTATCCAATTATATTTTATTTGAATATTCGCAAAAATTCTTCATGTTTTAATCAGATTTAAAAAAATAAATGATTACCCAGTCTGTGTAATAATATATATATTATACTCTATCCCCTGCATTCGAGTTTTTTCTCGACATCGAATACACTAACAAATGTTGCCAGTTCCTGTCAGAAGTATTTCGAATACAAAAGGATAATGTGTGAATTATTTTTATTAATTTTTTATAGTTTAAAGAATTATTTTTGTCGTACCATTTCATGTAAAGAAAAAAGTATGATTGTGAATCAAAATCTCTAATAATTGTGATCGAAACATCTGTGCTTCTCTTTGTGAACAACCCTGTAGAGTTATTTACAACATTTATTCTACAATCAGTTAAATACCTCATACGATATGGTAAAAAGATTCAATCGATATTCCAAATCTCTTTGCTTTTTATTATTATTTTTATCTCGGCCAACGTCACCTTAACAAACAACTTTTACAAATCCAATTTTATATTTTATTTGTCTCCAGTTTTTGGTCTAC
The DNA here is from genome assembly GCA_023678845.1 of Mischocyttarus mexicanus. Taxonomy (NCBI): domain Eukaryota; kingdom Metazoa; phylum Arthropoda; class Insecta; order Hymenoptera; family Vespidae; genus Mischocyttarus; species Mischocyttarus mexicanus. The sequence goes on along the minus strand of JACGTP010000237.1, from coordinate 16,740 downwards.
TATCGTAGTTATATCATGGGTGGTATTCCTTTGTACCGAGATGTATGGGAATTAATCAAAAAGAAAAAAAAAAAGAAAAAAGAAAAAAGAAAAGAAAAAATGGAACAAAATTCCTTTGATCATTTTCTACGCCAGTAAAGACGCGCATACGAGTTTTCTAGGAACGTAGAAAGAAACGAGAACATTTTCTCGTTTCTTCGCCACCTGTGTCTCACTTTCTCTATCTATCTATCTATCTATCTATCTATCTATCTATCTATCTATCTATCCATTTATCTATATTTATTTTTTATCCTTTTATTTTCTTCCCATTCATGAAATATTCTATGAAAAAACTTATGAAAAAAGTACTACGTTATTAAAATATATCAACCTTGTCTAAGAAACGATATGAATCTTTATTTTACGTATATATATAAAAACATACAAATAAATATATAAGTATATATATACGTACTTTCGTATACCGTGTGTTCATTTGAATACTTTCAATATAAATATCTCAAAGACAACGGATTTTTGAGAAAAAATAATCCCGAATATAAAAGTTTCACGATTTCAAGAAAAAAATATACAAATACAATATACAAATCGTATCACATATAATTTTTACTTGCTAGATATTTTTTAGATTATTTAAAAGTCAACTTTCTTATTTAAAAATAAATAATTTTTGTATTTATTTACAGATTCTTATATTACAAGAAAAAAAGATACATTTTTATATGAGACTTATAAGAAAAAAAAACTATTACAATTTTTATTAATAAAAATACATTTAACCTTTAAATAAATAGCCTTAGGTACATCCTACGAGTAAAAATATAAATAGGACTCTTAATGAAACTGAGAAAAAATTTGTGTTAAAATATTTCATAAAAATGTTTTCTCTTCAAGATATTTACAATAAAAATTTGTGAATAACACACCGTATACACGTATAAACAAATTTATATCAACATATATATGCATAAATGTGTAAGTAAAAATACTGTCTTCCTTCGTTTCTTATTTAACATCATTTTCTAGTCCTAGGTTTGGCTCGAGGGTTGAGTATGAAATGAAAACAAGAGGATAAGAGTTTGGTATTTTCCAAAAAGAGAGAGAAAAGCAGCTGGATTTTCTTGTTTCTTTTTCCATCCATTGTTCTCTGTTGTTTCGTTCGAACATGTCGTTCTACCAAAGATCTTTTCTTTCCTCTTTTATTTTTTATGTTTTTCTCCCGAAGAAACACCTAGCAGGATATTTTACTTTCTACGTTGTTCTCGGCTATTTAAACGGAAAAGAAAATATAAAAATTGTTAAAAAGCGTTAAATTGCTGCCACCAAGAGGACGTTTAATGAAAAATGAGGGCTTCGATATTTACTAGATGGTCGAATAAATTTAATAAAGGATTAATGAAAGAGGATGATAACTTGATACCTTAAACACACATAAACATACACAAGGATGTATTATTTTCCAAAAATTACTCTTATAAAATTTATACTTAAAATTAATACTTATTATATAAAGCTTAGAAGTACCAAATGTATTTTCGTCAGAAAAATATTAAAATCATTCCTATTTGAATAATACAAACCGTTTTTTAATTTTTAAGAAAACGTCAGTACCTTTTCATAATCTTAAAAAAAGATTAAATTAATAATAGATGATTGATGCCTAAAATATGAATAAAGGCAAAAATAAACTGTAAGTGTCACAGCTCTTTATATTTTCTTCATTCCAAACTAGGCATTTAAATTCGATGGCTAGAAGCGATTTTAATTCGGCAAACGTATTTATATTCTCTTTAGGTTTATTTTAGTTTAAAATGTTAAATAAAAGAGAGAAAGAAAGAGAGTAATAGTAAAAAAGAAAGAGATAAAAAAAAACCAAATACGCGATCTATATAGAAATATTTATCTACCAAACAATTTTTGTTTAATTTAAATTTATTTTTCACTTTATTACTATTATGTAGACTCAAAAACTTGTTTTTCTGATATCTTGTTAAATTTTGCAGTCACGTATATACGTTCGTGGTCAATTTTGGAGAAAGTAAGGCTAGTAAGGTAAATATATGTGAAGGAAACATGCATTTTATACGTACCTACCTATCTCCATCGGGGTTGAAAATTTATTGGACGTATTGGACTCAACGCATTTTACCTCTTCTCTTTCTATCTGAACGAGCTTCCCCCGCTCCTTTGCCCCCTTTTCCACCCTGTTTGATTACAATAGTGCGTCGTCACGCAACGTTTATCGGCGGAGCTTTCGATGTTAAAAACTTGAAAGAACGAGCGTGTGTTTTATAATTATCGTTCGTTCAGGATTGATCGATCCGATGATTAAGAAAAGAAAAAAAAAACCAAACAAAAATTAAATGAACAAACTTAGAAAGGGACCTTTAAAAATAAGTTGTAGTAATTAATATACTCGTATTTACAAACCACGCTGGAAGACTAACTCGGTGCGCAAAACGACGAATGTAGTCGAATGTAAAATATACAAAAAGCAAAAATCCGACCACGAAAATGTTTTCTCAAGCATTGCGAACATTTTAATTGGCTATTACGTATATATGAATGCATTCATATAGGGTGAATCAAAAATAACGAGGAGTCGGAAACTAATAAATTTTTTCGTCCATTTTTTTACTTTTCATTGTTCGTGTTTTTTTTTTTATTTTTCTTAACATCAATTAATTTTAATACAAAATTCTTAACGTAGAATTTATATTTTATTCATATTTATGTATTCATGATTATTGCCGTTCTTTAGACAAAAATCTTTGATAAATCATTTCAATAAATCGTTTGATCCTAATATATTTGTTAATTTTAAATATTTTGATATATTCATTTTAAATCTAACTGTTTATAAATGCTTACGTTTTATTTAGAATAAGTTAATATACATTTTAAAAAAACATGTTAGTAAGTTTGCTTATATCTGTAAACAAATCGAACTTTCCCATTCGAGCGATCGAGTGGGCAAACAACGATACAAGATACTCTTAATATAGAGTGAATGATAAAAAAAGTAATAAAAGTGGCGAGGGTCATATAATATATAAGCATACAATCGGAAGAACTTTTACACTGCAAACAATACAATGTAGTATTATCAATACAAATAACTTTTGTATAAACATAGATAATTAAATGCGAACAAAAATCCTTATTGATTTAATTAATCATGAGATAACAAAAACGAAATCATTCATTATCAAATAATTAAATCGATACCTTGTTATAAAACGCATTGTTATATTAATATTAAACTTTTATGCAAATTACTCGAACTTGATTTTGCCTCAATAATGAAAAGTTTACAATTACTCGCATAATAAGAAACCATTATAAATAAATAAAAATAAATAAAACAAAATATATATATATTAAACGTTTTCTTCATGTTTCATTTCGTAAAAAAATTTGTAATAACGTGAAGATCATCTTCTCGTGCTATCGAAATCTGATACCGTAAAAGAAATATCCGTCTTATCATTTATGACATCCTCGATGATACGATTCCGTTTGGAGCGTCTCGTCTTGTCTCGTCAGTATTTGTTTGATGCGATATTCGTATTTGAGAAGCGAGATGTCCGTTGTCCTTCAGTCTTGTAAGAAAAAAAAATAAAAAAAAAAATATATATATATATATATATATATATATATATATATATACATATAAAGAGAGAGAGAGAGAGAGAGAGAGAGAGAGAGAGAGAGAGAGAGAGAGGGAAAGAACGAAAGAAAGAAAGAAAAGGAAAATATCACGAGCAGCTCCATCCAAAGCATTTATGAAATTGCTCGACGGTATTGATTCTCACGAAATCGTTGGAACGGCCACCTCCGTTCTACCCTTACTATTCTCCTTCACCCGTTTCAACTTATTCCTTTTCTTCCTGTTTTTTCTTTTCCCTTTCTCTTCTTTCTTCTCATTTTTTTCTTCTCCTTTTTTTCCTTCTTTTTCTTTCTTCTTTTTTTTTCCTCCCTTTTACTCTCATACTCCTGCTTTCTTTTACTCCCTCTGCGCACTCCGTCTTTTGGCTCACGTGCGATTCATTTCCCTGGGCGGCAGCACGGCTAAAATTGTAAACGAAACGACGGAATCTCGTGACCTCACTTTCGTGCGGAACATCGATCGTGGCGAGTCGAGCACGACCGTCCCTTCGACGATTCTCCGTTCGTAGAAAGTACCAAAAGTACTCTCCTTGCTTCCGTGAAAATTCTTCTTCATTTTGTGTTTTCTCGAAATATCAATATTTCGATGGAAAAATTTAATTCGTAAACGTTTATGTGTTATATTATCAAATTTTTCTCACGTTTTCAACATAATTTTAGCTAAAAGTATTATTTTCCTTTTAAATTCTTTTTAATCCCTCGAAATAAGTGGGAAAGAAATGAGAGTGAAATGGGCAAATGCATCGAGTCTAATTTGCCGAGCGACTCACAGTACTAAGGGAAAAGAATAAAAAATTGCAACGATTATAACGCTCGGACTCAACAGGCACGAATCTCGAAAGCTCGCTCACTCAAGTAGAAGCTGCGGAAACGTTTTTCCACTTGAGCAACGTACAATGCTCGAAACATACGTATATGCATATACACACATATATATATATATATATATATATATATATATATATATATAATATAACCTATACAAGAAGAGGATATATACATTTAATTTGTTAATAAAATATTTGAATTCAAGAACATAATTCGTTCGTTATATAGAAGAACAAAAAGTATCTTCTAAACGTAGACTATTTTCAATGATATTCATTAAACCTGATTAAATTTATTTCTAAGATTGTACAATTTAATATAAAATTATTGAAAAATTCTAATAAAAATAGTTATCAACAATTTTACATTGGACATTAGAGAAAATAAATAACGCATTAATTATTAACAAATTTGAGAATGTAACATAAGATCATTTCAAGATGATACTATAGTGATATTAACTATAACATATTCTACAATAAAACAAAATTTGTGTATATAATTACGTAAAAGAAAAATATAGATTGTCTTGAAAAAAAAAAATAAATATTTTATAATTTGTATTCGCTTAAGAAAGAAATATTTTTTACGTTATTGTATTAAGCGAAACATCATGTACATATATTTTAATAAGTATATACATGTACTTATGAAAACAGGAAAATAACGAAGCATCCTAGTGTGCTTTGTAACGAACGAACGAACGTAATCCTCTTTTTTGCGGATCTGAATCGAGCGTTGGGTACAGATTAGGAAAATAACCGAAGGTCTAACGATATATATTGGTAATAAAGCCATGCTCGTAGATCGGGTCAAGATAAATTACCGCTGGATAGAGAAACGCAAGCCGATATATGTCAGTATCGAAGTTAGCATCGTTGGTCTTTTGCGATTATGCGATCGACATACCATTTATTTCGATACGTATAACACCGTATATCTTCTATACGACTCCTCGCTTTTAAACTCGCGTCTACGGATTTCCATTAAAATACGCTATACCTATGTACATAGGTACAATATATACCTTTATGTATTACGTGTTCCTACAGTGGAACAAGCTCTCTCTCTCTCTCTCTCTCTCTCTCTCTCTCTGTTCTATCTCCGAAATGACGATGTTAAAAAAGAATAACGATCACGTGTGTTCGACTAAAAACATGAGTAACAAAAAATACAATCACTGTATAAATATCGTATATAACGAACGTTGTAAGAAATAACTATATATGTATCAAATACAAGGTATATCAAAAGTCACTTTACCGAATTGAAAATGTTAAACAAACAATTTTTGGTTTTAAACAGATATTTGTAGAACCGGTATCGTAAGCTTATACTTTTTTTTTTAATAACACTCTGGTAACTGGAAAAAATTCATATCTTGAAATGAAAAAGGAGATATTGTAATTCTATTTATAATACAATATTAATTTTGTTATCTTTTTCCTTTTCGGTAAAGCGACTTTTAAGACATTTTGTATATAGGTTCCATTAAATGATATAAAATGTTATAATATTTTTGTTTGTTCTGTTTATTATATACCTATATACTATATTAACGTTAAAAACATATTTTTAGTGTCGTCGTGTAACAAATTGATGATGGTGATAAAATATAAATCTAAATGTTTTATTTAGAAAGTTTTATTTGGTAAAAAATAAGGCAGCAGGTAGCGGTACATATGAGATCGACGATCCATTCGCGTTGTTGACGGATGACCGACGTTGAGTAACGTAAGATAACAGACCGGTACGATCGCGTTGGTTATCGTTCACGGCGTGTACACTTCGTCGAGCCAATTAATACTGCGAATTAACGTTGATTAATGAGATCGAGCAAGCCTGTATCGTTGATAACGGCGTTGATGACGCTACTGTTCCTCTTCTCTTTTCCCTACGATAACAAACCGACAAAATAAACCACTATTTGACGAGTAAATGCACGTTGATCGCATCGACAAGCTACTTTGGCTTAACTTTCGGTACCGACTTTGTTTACGCGCATTGTATCCTTTTCAAGCTCGTATACTAATCCGTCGACATGAGCCGCTAATAATGAGACCCTCGTTGTGCCAAATACTAACGGCTTAATACCGACGAATTAACGGAAAATTCAGCACCTTTATAATTCCCCCGATATACTCGCAACCTTGAACGGATATTTGAACGAATCAACTGGCTTCTAATATACGATCATTAGCGACAAGATCAAAATTGATTATAAATGCGTCGAAATATAGAAATTTCTTTTGTTTGAGTTTTCCTCTTTATCAAAATTTCGATTGGTTATACAAATTTTCTTTTATTACTCTGTTACTCATATAATTTACATTCCCTAATTTTCTCCTTTAACATTAGTATTAGTCGAACTAGGATTTCGAGTATCGCTATTGACCTAGCTCTCCTATTATTAGCCTCCAAAGCCATTGTAGACCTAAATACAGTTTGATATACGTTTATGGATACTGACTACGTTATCGTCAAGTTCTCTCTCATAGGTGATAGCGAAATTATTTACAAAGTAACACTTTGAAATATTCAAACGATGTCAAATGGACAAATACATGCAAAAGGGATTTGCGTTATCTGACGGTAAAGCATTTCCTTTCGATTCTGGTCTATACTGACGACTTTACAAAGAAAATTGAGTACGTTGAATCTATCTATGTGTCTATAAACGTGATGTGTATGCGTAGTCACGTGGGAGAGCTCTATTGAAGGAATATCAAATAACTCAAAACACGAAACTTTTTCCAACGATTTGTAAAGCTAAACCACAGTAGTAACTTAAACAGGAAATTGTTTTTTGTTTTTATTAGTTACAATTATTAATTTTACTATAATTAAATATTCACAAGTACGCCTGTACGTATGTAAATGTGTAGATGTGTGTGTGTATGTAGGTGAGTGAGTTTTAATGTTTCGATTTATTCTCATGTATCAGACTCATTATACGTAAGTACTTAACAGAGTGTCTCTTTAGAAACTATCTCATGCTTCGTAATGGCTTCTCTTTCTCTTTTTCTTGTTCTCTACTGCAACAGTAACTTCGATGATCGAACTTTGTTAAACTCCTCTAGAAAGTGCACAAAAGTGATCACACGAAGCGATCCTAGTTCGAATCCTCTTTTCATCGAGATTTCGCATCAATATTATACGAAGAACTACTACTACTATTACTAGTACAAAATCAAGGAACGTTAACTTGTACACAGAAATGATAGTATACATTCTAGGATCGGATAATAAATTCTTAAATTCATGATTTTTTAATGTTCATAATTAATAAGAAATAATTTATAGGTAGATACAAATATAAATATAAATGATATAGATGGTACAAAAATCTTAGCACTTTGATAATTGATAGTATTGTTAGAGATAGTAATCGAATTAAACGAAACTCGTAAAAGTACATATAAGAAATTGTAAGTCTTTACGGATCAAATTCATCGTTCTATGTAATCGGAAGATTTTCCACATAACGAGACAGCTCGATCCCCATTCTATATTCTCGACGTCGATATGAGTAAGCGCGAACGGCACGCTTATATGCAGGGGATTTAAATTTGATCGCGTGTCGTCGAGGAACTATTGCATTAAAGTGCTCGATGGCAGTTCACCGAGAAATGCTATCGAATTAGCGTCGTATTAATGAACATGAGAAAGGATGAGAAAGAGAAAGAGAAAGAGAAAGAGAAAGAGAAAGAGAAAGAAAGAGAGAATATTTGTGTGAGAGAGATAGAGAGAAAGAGTATGACTGCAAGCGAGCATGCATGTTCATTTACCCATTCACACAGGGGTTATTAAACGAGTTAACTAGACGACATCTTAAAGGCTCTTCGAGTTCTTCGTTCTTGCGGCTGCAGATTCCTCGAAGATGCAACGTGCTAATTAAAGCGAAAGCCGAAGAGGGAAACTCGAACGCGACTCGGTCATCGATCGACTTTCAAGTACCGTACAAAGTATACAGGATGTTTCAGAATTTAATGGAATAATAATTCAATGCACAAAAGTTACAATGTATAATATATAAAAACTGCGTACTTAAATTGTGTATAATTCTCAAATAACTTAAAACACGAATAAACGGTTATTTAATCGAAGAATTAATGCGACATCTAAATATATTAGTTATATATTATGAAATATTTTGTATACCGAGAGAACATTGAGAAATGTGAACTATCTAATAGGAAAAGTAAAAAAAAAAATAGAAAAAAAAATCTCGCAGTGAGGTATATAAAAATATAGTGATAAAAATATGTTTAAAAAGTATAGATTGCAAGGTATGCTGTTGGAGATCGAGTAGAGAGAATTTCGATTCGAAAGTCGACTTGTATCGAAATAACTGGCATTTCTCGTGGAAAGGCAAGCCCTTAAGCTTTTCCTCGCGTGCTAACATTAACGGGCCACCTTGTGGCGTGTAAACTCGCCGTTTTCCCCTTCCTCCTTTAGCTCTACCTTCTCGTCATCGTCGTTGTTGTTGTCGATGCCGATGCCGTTGCCGTTGCCGTTGCCATTGTCGTTGCCGTTGCCATTGTCGTTGTCGTTGTCGTTGTCGTTGCCGTTGCCGTTGTCGTTGTCGTTGTCGTTGTCGTTGTCGTTGTCGTTGTCGTTGTAAGTAGACGACGATGGTGGTCTCAGAACGCCAGTAAACGGTTGACTACGTTGAACTAACGATTGGTTAGGCGAAAAGCCTACGACGTAGGAGACATGTAGTTGTGATGGTAACATTCGAATATAAGAGTGAGAGAGAGGGTCAACTTAGGCAGCCTTCGAAGAACGCAAGACCGAACACGAAAATCAAGCAACCGAGCAGAGAACGAAGGAAAGCACTGAACGATTAGATCTTTGCCAAGAGAGTCCAAGAGTTGGAAGGGTAAGCCCTTTTTCGCGATAATGCCTGCGAACGCGCTTGTTCACGGAGCTTTCGTGTCGAACAACCCCTACACAAACTCGATCCATTCTTTCTCCCTTTTTCTTCCCTTTCATCCTGCTGCCGTTGCACCTTCGCTGCAGTGAATAAAAATATGCGACTTTCGTCAAGACCTTCGATCGGAATCACCCTCTTTTACCTTTTTCTTTCTTTTTTCTTTCTCTCTCTTTCTCTCTCTTTCTCTCTTTTGTTTCTTGTTCTTCTTTTATTCTTTCCTTTTCGTTCGCCTCGCAACGACGTGACATCGTTCAACACCTTACCTTTCTTCAACCTTTGAGTCGCCATTTGTATTTCTTTCCTCGAAAAATACCGCCTAGAATTTATCGAATTCTTGAAAAATTGTGAAAAAGAAGTTACTTCGACCTTTGCGAAGATATTATTAATGCATAACATGAGTTCACTCGTATATTATATATATATACGAGAGTATAAGATAGGTAGGATACATTTCATTATAAGACCTTGTCGTTTCTACTATAATTAGATGCACGACGTTTTTAGTTAAATAAAAGATTATGCTTACATAGATCGTATTGACATAAAGTTTAACGGTAAATAGAAAGTGAGATAGATTGATCGCGTGGGCAAGAATTTCACAATTTCTTTTAAAGTATACGATAAATTATTATCCAAAGCAACATATAAGTAACAAACATTATGAGATTCTATCCTATCGAATAATTAAAAAAATTTAATAAATTTAATGACATGATGTATCTCCGCAGTGAACCAATTAAATCAAATTAATAGATAACGTAAATGATAAAAATATCAGAAATATATATATTGAATAAACAGTATTTACTAAATTAAATTAAAGGTAGTATCGAAATTGTGATATTCGCATCGATGATTTCAACTCAACGATCGAATATTAATGAATCAGCTACACTATAAAGTATTTAAAGTATTACCGTGGCTTACCTAAATTATATTTCGTGGAACTGTAACGACCGACTACGAATGTAGATACTTATATACATAGATGAAATGGCTCGCGGGCACTACTATCGAACAAATCATTAAGATCGCAAGAGGAGAAAAACTTTAAAAATATTTCATTGGACGAACGCTTGAAAATTTATAGGTTTAAATTGCTCCTACTCAGACCTATTCTATGATTTATTATTCACGAACACTCGAAACGTTTACCGATTTTACTCTACCAGAGAGAGAGAGAGAGAGAGAGAGAGAGAGAGAGAGAGAGAGAGAGAGAAAGAAAGAGAAAGAGAGAGAGAAACTTTACGAATCTAGAGTAGTTTTTAGCGTCGACCGTCTGGGAGTCGCGATTAAGTCTTTGTTCAGTCTCTTTTTCCTCTTCTTTCATCGTATCTTTTTCTCTTTTTTTAAGTCCTCAAAAAAATCCTTGATTTATCGTTCGAAATATGAAATGTCGAATATATTGTAACCTTTTGAGGATTAGTACGCTATGGTCACACATTTCGCGCGAGATAGATCGCGTTTGATTACCCAGCAATAGTAGGTAGTAACAGCAGCAAACACAACAGTAGTAGCAGCAGGCAGACAGACACTCGCACAGATTGCAACGATGCGAATGCATCGAGAATGCTTAATCGCATATCCACAGTTTCATGTACGTTTACTTGCCAATCTTCCGACCGCTCTACCGGATGTGCTTGTGTCTTTGCAAGTGAATGCAAACGATGTTCACGCGTCGATGAATGCCCAGCGCAAACATAACTCAACGCTACGGTATACGAATTTACGTGATCACCGGATAGTAGTCCAGAAAATGATCGCTTTACGCTATACTATATCCAAGGAATTTGATGTTTTTCTCGTGAAAAATCTCTCTCTCTCTCTCTCTCTCTCTTTCTCTCTTTTATTTGTGAAAATACTCGTGTAATTTATTTACGCGAATTTTACTCGTAAGCCCTAACGAATCTCTTTGTGTGGTCGTTCGTATCGGCATTAAAAATGCGCTTTAACCCATACACGTTTTTATAAAATTCTACGAAAATTCAATATTCCCCATGGCTATACTTTTATCCGAAAATTTGTAAAGATATTAAAAAAACAAAAATGTTGTTTTATTCAGTGACGTTACGAATAGCCAACGTCGTTTCCTCGACTTTCTAAACGTTGAAACATTTTCGCGTGCGTTCTTTCAAGATTCTTTCGTTGGTATGGGGCAAAACTTTATGTCGTGTGTACCTACCGACGAGAAAAAAAGAGAGTGAAAGAGAGAGACGAGAAAGTCCAAATCAGAGCAGACTTCTTTTATTTCCTTTCTTTCTCTCTCTCTTTCTTTCGGTTTTTATAGTTTCTGATTACTTTATACGTCATCGATTAAAACTTTTCATTATTATCTTTTTATTTGAACCTCATACACATTTTCCCTCTGTGACTCAAAATAACTTATAACGTCCAAGCATGCAACATTGACTATTTTCTTTTCCTTTCTTACATTTATTTACTACTACATTATTAGCAAAATTCTGAATAAATGGGATACCCGGAAAGCAAATGAACCTTTCTTAACAAGTACTTCCCATTATTTTTTGTTAAACAATATTTGTTATCCTTCAAAACAAAAAGCCGAGTAAACATTTCCATTAAAATTCCTTAGGATCAGTATCTATGTATTACACTTTTCATTTCTTTCTCTCTATGTAATACTCTTCGTAATTTTACCGCGAGTTCTTTAATGCGAACTTCAACGAAGAAACTTTTGTCTCTAGAGCTTTGTCAATAATGGTTTCCCGAGCGTTATTTACCCTTTTCTTCGTGATACACACGTCACCTCTGTATTACGTTGCATCGTTGCTTTATAATAAGAATTCGACGCTCGTTGGAAATATTGAGGTGATTTTCTTGAATTTCAAGGGATCAAATGTGAGCTTGAGTGACGGGTTACCGATATCACTGGCACAGAATCATCGGAAATTTTCTAACGACAAAGTGTTACAACCAAATTTAAAAAAAAAAAGAGTATCAATATAGAAAATAAAAAAAATACACATTTCAAATCTAAGCTCGATGCCATAGAAGATGTAAAATATATAAAAAAAATCGTTTAATATGAAAAAATGATCTTAAAAAAAATATAGAAACAAAAGCACAAATATTTATACAACTAAATAATCATTTCTGTTCTTACTGTTAATTTAAAAATGCGTTTTATTAAAACTACACATCTCTTTTTCAACATATAAATTTCCATCTACATCTTACATATGTAATATATCTCCAGAAAAGGCTTTATGAACTATGTCAACCTTTTATAACCCTTACATGAATGTAAGTTATTTGACAATAAAGAAAAGATTAAAGAATGAGTGATATACGAGAGCCGATGTTCGATTAATGTTTTACATGTACTACTTACTGAATTAATATCCAAATATCGTTGGTAGTTGTAGAAGACAGTCTTTGAAGTTTATTCTAAGGAAATCCTTCGAATTTCTTTAAAGTACTTAGATAAACGGATGAACGTAATGTTTATCATAGGAGTGTGTACTTCCTTGTAATGTTTTCAGACAAAATTCGATTTTTACGTAAACGTGTATCGAAATTCTCTGATTTTTGACTCGACAATATGTGCCAGAGGTCTCGAGGCAACGCGAGAGAAAACACAATTGGAGGATGTATGTATTTGAAAAAAAGACAAAGAAAAAGTGTGTGTGAGAGAGAGATAACAAGAGCATAGTGATGGTAGTGTAGTAGAAGTAGTAGTAGTAGTAGTAGTAGTACGAAAAGGAAGGTAAAGTAAACATTAGTCGTCGAGTGAAAAAGTTCTTACAAGAGCGCATGCTCTACGAACACACGTTTAGAAAGAAGAAGGGCTTAAATAACGGAAAAACCGAGTCGAGAAACTCTCTCATTCTCTCTCTCTCTCTCTCTTTCTATTTCACTCGCTCATCGTAGAAGAAATTCCAGCTAGTAGACTTGTTTATGAGCATGGACGATGACGCCGTACGAGTTGATTCTGTGCTAACACGTGAGACCCGCTTTCCGTAATGATTAACGAGCACGTTATTAATCTCTCGGCACTGTTGAGAATATTTAACAAATTAAATGCCATCTAAACGTCGCTTAGATGTTGTTGATTAAAGAAGATGAAAAAGTTGCGGTAGTTCTATCTTGAAACGTAGAAATTATATTGAAAACGAAGTAAAGTGGATTTTATTGAAAAATCTGTTTAGAGGTAACAAAGTGAGAATTTTGAATTACGAGTAAAAAGGACGATATTTAATGACGTTATATATGCTATCTTACCCTTACTACGGCAATTTAATTAGTTATAAAAATATATCAAAAAGCAATTAAACGTTTTAATTAAAAGAAAACGAATATGAATATTCTCGAATTTCACTTAAGGAATTATTTTGAAAATGTCACTAGGGAAAAGTGAAAAAGAAAATAAGGAGAAATCCAGTTGATGTCTCCGAAAAGCGACTCTTGAATTAATTGATAATTTCTCTCTCTCTCTCTCTCTTTCTCTCTCTTTATTGTAATTACAATAGAAAGGAAAGCGAAAAAGGAGAGAAGGACAACTAGGTGACCAATTAATTAGCCACTTTAACGAGAAATTGCGGAAAGTTTAACAATTTCTTTGTCGAAGATATATACACAAGTAGCAATAATAGTTTCGGGAAAAGAAACACGCTTTGAGTAGCATTTAAAAATAAAGAAATGAAACCGGGTCAAGTAGCAAGGATAAATTGAAAAACGAGCTCGAAATCTCGTTCGTGGCAAGAATTTTCTTCGTTATGCCTCGTTAATATCGGCAGTATCAAAAACTTCTTTCTCGTATAATTCATCGAAGTTGCAATAACGAGGATAGAATAAGACGCGAATTAGGGTAAGGACATTTATAATAACAATTATATTAGTCCTATCCAATAATTATAATCGGCAAAGTTTGAGAATAAAATTTAATATTCACAAACTATTCGAATAATCTTATATTGTATGCACTTACGTATACCGATAAAGAATATTCCTGCATTGAACAAAAAATATATGAACCTTAGAACGAAACGAAATGTTTTTGTTACTGGAAATGAACGTAATTATTTACTTACGTGTCAAAGTTAGTGCTTTTCTTCAGTAGGATAAACGAGAGATAAACGATAAATCTCGAGACGTCGAGCAAGGAGTGTAAATTCTAACGGTGGGCTAACGGTATGCCGTAGCTTCAGTAATTCCTGCATACAGGACTACGCGCTAATAGCCGTAATGCCGGTGTACCATCGGAATCATTACGCTACCTTCGCCCTTCCCACCTCGCCCCTCCCCCCATTAGCATTATAATGATTAATAGCGCGCTAAGAGACGCGACAAGCGTTTCTTGTTTACGCATTGCTGAGGTAAGGAGTACGACACGAAGACTCGGGTGAACGCTTACTACACTAGAAAGACCAAGACCGTTCTTCGGAGACGACAACGACGACGACAACGACGATTAATCGTCGTCGTCGTAGACTAACGAGTCTTCGCACCGACCCATTTTGAAGGAACACGTCTCCAACCGGCAAACAAAAAAAAAATATAAGGAAAAAGAAGGGAAAAAAAGGGTAGGAAGCGAGAAAGGTGTGCGACGCGATGCTTGTGTATGGGTGAAATTGAGCCAGGCGTAATACAGACGCGAAAAATCCCGCAGGCACGTGACGCAACGTTATTGCCCGTTCAAAAATTCCGGGATTGCCGAGCGAACGAGCCGGAATACCAACTTGGAGGCACTTTGAATTTGTTCGAAAGCAACCTCGTTACAGGGCGGCTCGCAAAGTAGGTCGCATGAAAAAAGCGGGGACGTTTGAAAGCGCCTCACTGTACGATTTAACGTCAATAGGCCACTTCTTTATCCCTTTCCTTTTTGTTTACTCTGTCCTCCATTTTTTACTTCTTTTATTTTTCCTTCTTCTTTGTCTCTCTCTCTCTCTCTCTTTCCTAGTCTCACGCTCGCTACATCTTAGTAGTTTTCTTTTTATATCCCTGTCGTACATCTCGTAGTATTAATTTATCTGCTGCTTCTTCTTTCCCTCCCTCTCTGTCTCTCTCTTTCTCATCCACATGTACTTATTTTCATTCCACCAACGCCACGAGTCGTCTTCCGACGTTTAAGATACACGAAGACATGCCACCAAGCGTGTGGCGCATCTCTGTGACCCTTCGACGCACACAGAGAAATGCATACAAGCACACGAACAGACACAGAGACAAATAGCCTTCTAACGTCTCCTCATCCACCTCCACTTCGTGCTTGCTTTTATTTTTTGACGGTGTTTTCTTTTAAATGCTCGGACGCCTTCATCTCCTTCTACATTTTCGCATCCGTGACGAAAAAAGAAGGTAAAAGTAAAGAAAAAAAAGAAAAAAGGAGCGAAAGTAGAGGAAAAATGAATCTAAAGATTATTTCTTTCGGCTTTATCTATATATTTAAACGGTTTTTATTTTTTCTCTTGGGAGATAACAAAAATATCGCTAATCAAGTTTCAGGAAAAATGAACAATGAGTTTCAAAGAACATTATACTTGAGAAAAATATTTTTTATATTTGAACGAAACTTTTAACGAATCCTAAGAAAAATGCGAAACGTAATACATATTTTTAAAGACCTATAATTCTTCTCCGTTACGCTTGTACTCATACTGTAAAAAGAAGTTTAGGTTTCTATCAATCTATATACAATCCTATAACTTTTATCATTCGATATCCGTAGACCCCGAGCCCATCGTTAACGAGGATCATTTATAATTATTATAAACTATTGCAATGATTTCTGTTGTAAATGATAACACGATTCTATGATCTTTCGAATAGGATGGGAGTACAAGAAGACAGAGATAGAGAGATAGAGAGATAGAGAGAGAAAGGGAGAGAGCACTCTATCCAAGCATTTATCGCGCTAACGATGTAACATTGTACACGGAGAGCCGAAGGTTGATCGGTTTTCATTACTTACGCCCCACTTCGAGCATACCGTCGCGTGGTTGAACCAATATACTACAGTTGATATAGGGTGAAACATTAAGGACAGATCGAGCAAATATATTTCATTAAATATTTCATATAAAAATAGACAAATGAAAAATATGAGATAAACGTTGTCATCCGAAAAAAAATAAAACTCGTTTATCAGCGCATAACGACGATATTCGATCTTTTACACCAAGAATTTTCGTAAAAAATTCATAAAAGATGTTCAGGTGATTTGTTTTTACATGTCTCACCCTTTATATGCCACTATGTATGTATAACAACGACTTGTTATAAGGGACAGAGAGAAAGAAAAAAAGATAGTAGAAAGATAGAGAGTTTTATCGTAGTATATAAAC